>PVKS010026254.1:0-28862 GCA_004027875.1 Aplodontia rufa | reverse complement strand
GTGAGATGGTATCTCATTGAAGTTTTAATTTGTATTTCCCTTATAGCTAATGATGTAGAGCATTTTCTCATATATTTATGGGCTTTCTGGACTTCTGCTGGTGAGAAGTTTCTTTTAAGATCTGTAGCCCATTTATTGATTGGATTATTTGTGATTTGGGTGTTTTGCTTCTTTAGTTCCTTGTATATTCTGGATATTAACCCTCTGTCCGAGGTGTAGCAGGCAAAAGTTTTCTCCCATTCTGTAGGTTCTCTCTTGGTGCTCTTGACTAGATCTTTGGTTGTGCAGAAACTTTTTAGTTTAATTGCATCCCATTCATTTATTCTTGATTTTACAGCTTGAGCCATAGGAGTTTTGTTAAGGAAGTAGCTGCCGACTCCTATATGCTGTAGTGTTGACCCTAATTATTTTTCTAGTAAGTTTAAAGTGATTGGCTTAATATCCAGGTCTTTGATCCATTTTGATTTAATTTTTATGGAGAGTGAAAGATAAGGATCCAGCTTCAGTTAGTTGTCTACATATGGCTGTCCAATTTGTCCAGCATCATTTGTTGAACAGGCTATCTTTCTTCCACACTATGCTTTTGCCTCCTTTATCAAATATCAAATAGTTAAGGATATGGGGGTTTGTCTCAGGATCTTTTATTTGGTTCCACTGGTCTTCGGTTGTTTTGATACCAATACCATGCTGTTTTTGCTACTACAGCTCTGTAGTATAATTTCAGGTCAGGGATTGAGATACCCCTAATTCTTCCTTTGTACAGAGTAATGTTTTGGCTAGTCTGGGTCTCCTGTTCTTCCATATGAACTTGAGAATTGCTTTTTCTATATCTCTGAAGAATGCCATAGGTATTTTGATGGGGATTGCATTAAATCTGTATAGGGCTTTGGGTAGAAAGGCCATCTTTATTCTATTGATTCTGCCTAACCATGAGCATGGAATGTTTTTCCATGTACTCAGGTCTTCTGTAATTTCTTTTTTTAGTGTTTGATAGTTTTCATTGAAGAGCTCCTTAACATCCTTTGTAAGGTTAATGCCCAAGTATTTCATTTTTTTTGGAAGCGATGGTGAATGGTAGAGATTTCCTGATATCTTCTTCTGCGGATTTGTTGTTGGAGTAAAGAAATGCTAGTGATTTGCTGGAGTTGATCTTGTAGCCAGCTACTTTGCTAAAATCGCCTATAAGCTCTAGGAGTTTTCTGGCCAATGTTATTGGGTCTTCTAGGTATAAAATCATGTCGTCTGCAAATAAAGATAATTTAACTTCCTCTTTTCCTATAGGAATACCTTTGATTTCCTTGTCTTGTCTGATAGCTCTGGCAAGGGTTTCAAGGACTATATTGAACAAGAGTGGGGAGAGCGGACAGCTTTGTCTCGTACCTGAATTCAGTGGAAATGCTTTCAGTTTTTCTCCATTGAGGATAATGTTGGCTATGGGTCTGTTGTAAATGGATCTGACATAGTTAAAGTATCTTCCCTTGATCCCTATCTTTTCCAAAGTTTTGAGCATAAAGTGGTGTTGAATTTTATCAAATGCCTTCTCTGCAGTCAACCCCACAGAGCAGCTCTTGGGACTTCTGAAGATCACAAGACACCCAGAGTGGGTCAGTTCTGAGTTTATAGACATGTCAATAAAAAACTATAATTTAGGGGTCTGGAGTGGTGGCTCAATAGTTTCAGTACTTGCCTCTCATGCACAGGGACATGAGTTCAAACCCCAGCACCATGCACACAACAAAGTGTAAGAGAAACAAAAGCCAAATGAAAAAACTAAATAAACTTAATCATCTCTTTCTCTCTCTCTCTCTCTCTCTCTCTCTCATTGTCCCTCTCTCTTTATAAAAAAATTTTAATATATTAAATACCACATTCGAAGCTAGATGTTTTTAAGTCCTACTTAAGGACAATGAAGACATTAAGTGGTATTTTTGAGAAAAAAATCCAAGCTCTTAACTTTTTTATTGAATTATGGATATGCCAAGAGTTAAGAAGGACATGATGATGACGGTATGTATAGCTAGATGGTTGAGAAGCCCGAGACGAATGAAGATAGACTCCTTATAGAATGATGAGTAGTTTTCTAGAGTAGCAATGGGAGGTATGGAGTATTCTATACTTACATTTGAATTCCAAATTATGTAAAAAATGGTAACATGAACAAGTTCCATTTGAAAGTTTTGCAGGGTAAATCAAAATTACAGGACAAAAAATGTTTGTGCTAAGCTATGAAGTAGGCAGAATATTTAATGAAAAATTTGAGGATGTAGAGGACTGTGGTATTTATGAAACTTAATATCTGTACAGGGCAATAGAGGGTAGGTAGAGTCTGTTAATCATAGGAAGAGAGGCAGAGAAGTAAAAGGGTGGACTTCCACAGAAGAAAGATGAACACTGACATTCATCTTACAGTGTGAACAAGGATAGTGGGACATAATCTGTGAGGAATATTAATGATTACAGTATTTTCCTTAACTCCCAGTACTTAGGAGATCCCTAACACTTGGCACAATGTATGTCACTTACTATATTTAAGTTGAAAGGCCTGTGGGTCAGAAAAGATTTGGAGATTACTAAATATGCATAGTAATTCAAACAATACATTTAAATACAATTACCAGACTGGATCATGGTGAGAATCACAGACTCTAAGGTCAAGTAAAAAGAAATATGTTTTTAAGAATAAAATACTATATTGCATAGTATAATAAAATACTATATTGAGTTGAAATGGAATGGTGCATGCTTAAGCTGAAGGTATTCATGTATATTTTTGTAGCCATTGATGTGGAAGAATGAAAATACAATAACTAATGAAGAAGAATAATTCAGCACATATTTACTCTAAGCTTCCCCTGCCATATCTGAGAACCATCCATGGCCCTGGAGCATCATCAATTTCAACTTGGAACCTGTTAGGATTTAGGGACACAAACAACAATATAGCATACTCTTTAACCACCTGAGAAGTCAAATAATACATATGCAAACATTTAATTCTGGAAGATGTATAGTCATGTACATGTATGTATATATACATATATATGGGCATTTATATCTTTTATGGGGTGTATATAGAAGAATAAGGAGATTGGGGTGTGGGCAATTTGGGCGTAACTATGGTTTAGGATCAAGTTCATATATTGTTACTTTATATGCATATGATTATACAACAAATCAACTTCTCAATAAATATTTTTTAAATGTCAGTTCTTGAATGAATGTAATCTCAGACACACTAAATAAAAATTGGGGACCACGAACTATTAAATGATGATTAAAAGTCTGATTAGAAGATTGAAGTATACCTCATATGAAATGTGAAATATGAACTCATGCTCAATTCCAATTGGAAAGTGTTTAGGTATATTCAGGGCCAATAACTTTTTTCTTATCTTTGTCCTGCTGCAGAAAAAATTTCTACACCATATCTGACATGTGATTCGTATACTTTTAAAACATTTAAGTGATATAGAGCTGACTGATGCATATGAACCATCCCGTATTTTAATATTCTTTTTATTTACCCATATGCTATTTCATGGAAGCTTATGTTTTGTTTTCAGTATTTGTCATTGATACATTATAAGTATACATTATTAGGGTTCACAATGCATACTGTTATATGCACAAATTATAGCAATGTTATTTGATCAATATGATTATATATTTATTAATATTCCTTTTTTATTACCATGGATTGAACCCAGGTTCCTTAACACTGAGACACAACCACAGCCTGTTAATTTTTTCTTATTTTTTTTTAAATTTTGAGTTAGGGTCTCACGAAGTTGTTTATGCCTGATGAAGCTGCTGAGGCTAGCTTTGAAATTGCAATCCTCCTGCCTTAGCCTCCTTAGCAGCTGGAATTATAGGCATAGGCCAACATGCCTGGCTATTAACATTCTTGATTTTAGAACATGCCTCCATGTTTTGAACTTATGTGGTCTGATTAAATTCCACATTTACACACTTGTAAAATAGTACCTTGGAAAGACTATTTAATGTTTTAGAGTTAATCAGCCTGCTATGAAAATTAGAGAGGGAATGTAGAAGTTTGGGGTGTTTTATGTTTCTAAATTCTTCAGATGAAGGTACTCATGCTTCTCTTTAGCCTTATATGGCACAAAAATTTCACCTGCAACACATGCACATAAACATATACATAGAGCAGAAAATCAATAAATATGTGACATATCTGCCATGTACAGGTATCATTCCTATTACCTTATACTTTACTCTCTTGCTTAGTTCATGTTAATTCTTTGAAAATAATTGCATAAAACTTGTTTCTGTGCATATATGCATCTATAAATATAGGTTTACACTCAAAACAATTTGCTCTTTCTTAATTATCTGCATTTAAAATCTATGTACCATCTTTCCTATTTATATTCAGTTTATATAAAAACAGCAGCTGCTCTGGAAAAAATAATTGTTGGGAAAGAACCACAATATAACTAAGCAACTATGGGTATTTTCTGGTGAAATAAATATACTGGACTGAAAACAACTCTATATATTGAAATGTGAATGGAAAAATATCTCTGAACATATTGCCCTCCTTCAAGGGCAACCAGATTTCAGAATTATATTGTTGTGTTCTCCATCTGTATTTTTATTACTTCTGAAACACCAGGCTTCCAAAAATTCTTATAGCACACTTATAATGCACTGAACTACAAATATGGAAAAATAAATAAAAAACACAGAACCCTAAATTTATATGTCAGTTTGATAAGTTTAAAAAGAGCATTAAATATTTTAGTTTTAGTTTAGTTGAACCCCAAGTTTGCTTTTTTCTGTTTCATTTAATTTTAATCTGTCTTGGTAGGCTTGTTGTTTGAACACTAAAGGACAAGCCTACCCAGTGTACTCCCCTAATATGTTGTAGGCCTAGTTGCAATTCCCAGCACTGAAAAAAGATGAGGATTATAAACGGATGTGTCCTGTTATTTCTTAAGAGTGTTCTTAATATTGGAACTGTTACATGGCATAATTTCAATATGCATTCCTATCAAATATGTCAATAGCAGGATGAGTGCTGATGCCTGAAATGAAAACACTTCTACTTGTTGAGTCATCTTGCTTTGCTTTTCTTAATTCACTTGGTCTCTGAACTGAATTATTCTTAAACAATATATTAAATGATCTTTTAAAATGTGCATGGTACAAAAACAAATTTTAAAGGGTATGCATTGAACAGGAAATCCCTTTCACCTTTCCTGTGAGAGATTTTAACGTCCTTCATTGCTTCCTGTTTCGGTCATCTTCATGCTGGCTGTACAGAGTTGCAACTTAAAATTTGAAGAAATATACAAATATATATCCATGTAGGCTAGCTTGGAATGTATAGACACTATGTGTATTATACATGTTATGTGTACATCTATTTATATTGAATAAATATGACATTTTGAAAAGTAGCAGGTATTGCAAGATCTGTGCTTTTCTTATTTTTGTTATTGCTTTGTGACTGTGGAAATTGATATGCAGTTATGGTAGAGATACTTCCAGTATATATAGATCCACTTTTTACCATACAATAGTCTATAAACATTCCATAACTGTAATGCAGTTTAATAAGATCATGTTATTGGGGATTCAGATAGTTTGACTTTTTACTGCTAAAGTAATGCTGTTTCAAGCATCTGTTATATGCATTTTGAGGGCATGATTGTGTGTACATCTGTAAGACAGAATTCCAAATGTGGACTTTCAGGGTAAAATATGTGGATATTTTAAAATATTGATAGGAACTGACAATTTGTCCTCCAAGTCAGTGACAGTTTTAAAACACAAATAAATTGCAGGTATTTCATTCAAAATCTAAAACTTCTTTTCACACCCTTCCCAATTACTCTAGAAAAACAAGATCACTTTATTCTTTCTACAGTTTGATAATTAAAAAGCCACTAGAAAAGTCTTTTTCTTCAGTGTTCTTCACATCCTCAAGTACATATAATCTATGTAAAACAATCATGTCTAGTGGGGGAATATGATGTATCCTAGTGAAACAGAGCTTCCTGAGCATGCATGAGGCCCTGGGTTCAATAGCAAGCACCACAAAACACAACGACAACAGCAACAAAATAATCTTGTCGTGCTGGCAGGTATGGCCGTAATGTATAAGCCTCCACCCCACTTCCAATCAGATTGTTACAGCATCCCTTCTGCTCCAAAGGTGTTAAGCCAAATTACAGTTCTGTCAATGATTCTGAGTACTTATTTACCTACAACTTTGTCAGAATTGCCTTTTCACAAATGCATTATTTCCAAGTGTCAAAAAAATGAAGATGTATATTATTTTACCTGCTTTGTTTTCCTTAAAACTCTGCATTCTATTATAAACCTATCCATTCTTCGTCATCAAGACTTATGCTGGGCTGGAGTGGTGGCTCAGCAGTTATGGCACTTGCCTGGTATGTGCAAATATGCAGGTTCAAACTTTAGCACCACATGTACAATGGTGTCAGAGCAATGAAAACCTAAATAAAGGTGTTTCTATCTCTCTCTCACTGTCCCTCTCTCTTAAAAATTAAAAAAGAACTATGCTAATAAATTAAAAAGTAACATGCTACTTTACTAATTATTGAGCTAATATTATCAATGTCTTCTGAAGTAAGAATCAGAAGCCAACTGATTTGTAGAAATGTTTCTATTTAAAAGGCTATAAAAAAGTTTCAAAGTGGATCAAAGAGGATTCATTACGTACAATGAAAGCCAGAGAAGGTATTTGAGTGGCAGCAATTTGTAATGAAAAGAACCAAAAACGGAGAATGGTTATTGGACATAAAACATTTAGTGAAGGTACATTTTGTTCCCAAGCTTTGGTGAAGTGAAAAAAGCAGAAAACTATTTTTATTGGGCTAATATGAAGAATTATATGCTGAGCAAGGAGATTTCCTTGCTTAGACATTATAAGATAGATGTCAGTGTTACAAATTTACAGAGGAGGAAATGAAGGCTCAGGAATATTACTCACCTAGTCAATGTGGAAGGGATAATTTGGACAAAATCCTTCTGTTTGTATATCTGAGATTCTTTTCATAGTACCAGATTTTTTCTTACTAAATATTCAGAACTGATTCAAAAGTAACCACAACATTCAAAAGTAACAACTGTAAAAACTTTAGTAACTCCAAAGAAAAAGAAGACAGAGCAGAAATAGGGATAGATAATATATAGATTAGACAGATGATGATAGAGGATAGATAGATAAATAGACAGATGATAGATGAAGGATAGATAAATAGCTGGCTGTCATTTGCATTGCCATAGGGAAATTATGAATAGGCCTCTTTGACACAAGGAGTCAAGGAAGATCATTCATTTTCAATTGGAACTATTCCAAACTTTCCCTTTTTTGGCAGATTTAACGTATTTATCTCTCAGTCATTCCCATCAACTTTAAAATATTTATTTCTCATAGAACTGTAGGCCATACAATAGTTCACGTTCTCCCTGAATCTCAGTTCATTGTAAGTCATTGAATGTGACAGGAAATGGAAAATTATATTGGCAGACTGTTACTAAACTTAATTACTCACCAGATCCAACCCCAATCAATTAACCACAGCACAACACGACATAAATTCTGGATTATCCTCCATGAGAAGGGTTGCCACTCCTCTTTGTTCTCAATTACAAGTTCAATCTTTTCCATTTACTGTGCTGAGCCATAGCCAATAAATATATGATAATTTATAATAATTGTGCCTTATATTTATGCAGTATTTGCCACTTTCAAAGCAGTTTCATATTTACAAACTAAGTTCAGTTCCGCACTCAATAAGTCTTCAATTAAAGCAATATTATCACCATTTTTCAGGTCAATAAAATGAGACTTGGAGAGGACAAGAGTTGCCTAATATAAAATGCTTATGGAATTGGAAAGGTCAGAAATATCATATAGTCCTTGGAGGTGAATTACCTTAGATGTATGTTTTTTTCCTTATAATTCCTAAATATAACACATGAAGAATGTGTGGTTTAGAGGATTTCAGTGATTCATCTGAAGTCACACAATTAGGAACTAGCAAGACTGGGTCTAAACTGGGACTTGTCTCCTGGCCCACTATAACATTCAAACCCCATCTTAACTCTTAACAATTTCCAACAATACAAATTGAAGATATATTGTGGAAATTATTTTTTAATATTTTAAATCAAGCTCTATTATAACTTCTCCTGCCCCTGTGATATCTTACACTTTCAGATTTTATCTACAAAATATCAGTAAGGTTAAATGAAATTCTCAACTAATAATTTTTCCACGTACATAAAACAATACAAAATACACTTTAGCTTGTTTTTATCTAAACATGTGATACTCAAGTTCTTAATGCTTAGACAACTACCTCTTTTACTTTAATTTCCACTCAACCTGAGACCATTCTGAGCACTTTGAAGAGGGCCTCCTCATCCCCTTGACTGCCATCAGCTTAGACTCATGTACATTTTTCTCCACCATCCTTCTCTGCCTGGAAGGCTTACATGCTTCCAATCCCTCACCATATGATTTTGCCCACAGCATGTTTTCTTTGGTTTTGCTCCTTCAAGGTCTTCACTGAACATTTGCTCTAACTCGGTGACCTTTGCCTGTCTTAACCCACATCTCTCTAACCCTGGAGACCTCCCTCATAGCTCACTTATTCTACTATATCTTCTCAGTCTGTCCAGTAGTTTTGGATACTTCCCATTTCTAAATGTCTAAAACGCATGCATATTGGAGAGAACTAAAAGTGAGGCAAAGAAAGAAGATAGCAAGTACCATTGCAGCTCATTTTTGGAAGGTTTAGAAAAGTCAGTTAGAAAAAAATTTAAAAAAAGAAAAGTCAGTTGGTTAGGTCTATTAAGTTAGAATGCTAGCAGTAGAAATGAAGCTAAAATATCACTAGTAAGTGTAATAATAATGATAACAAATTACCATTCATTTATGTATGCATGTATATGATAGTACTAAGCAATTAGCACATAGAATTTTATGATCCCAACAATTATAATAAATAGTACTGTCTATTTTATAGATAAAAATGATAAGACACACAGTGGCTAATCATTATATCCAAAGTTCTATAACTTGCATATCCAATGTTCTATAACTTGCATGAAATGAAATGTGGACTTGGAGCAAACCAGATGATTTTGAAGCTCTTGCACTAAACTATGTTTCCATAAGTCAAAGAACATATATGAAGCTGTACATAATGATTTATTGTGAAACACTCTCTGCTTCACATATGTGTGACTTTCCTGAAGTCAGAATAATGAGCTTTTTAACTATACTTTAAAATTGTCTTGTAAAAATTATTTTGGAAATCAGTACATTACAAAATAATATTTTAGGAGAACTTATAAATGCCAAAGCTTATACATATTATCTCAGATCTACAACACTATGAAGTAATTATGATTATAAAAATTTTAAACTTTAGCTAATAATTACATCAGTGGCCAAAACAAAATACAAACCCTGTCTGCTGCTTCTAAGTCCTCACTTTATATTACCCCCAGTGTCTCTCTTTCATTAATTACATGGTTATAACATCATAGGCAATTAATTCATATTTGATACAAGAGCACCTGTCTGATTTTGCTGGAACTGAAAGAGCCTTATTGTGTAATTACATTTTCCTAAGGAGGAAACAGAGAAAATTATGGGAAGTATTCTCCTCCGTGATTTATAATTCATGCTAATGAAAAATCCAACTGAATTTAAAATGTAAATCACATATAATTATATATTTAAAGAGTTACTGAATTTAAAAATAATAAATTATGCAACACTAAGACCCTTTAATCAGTATGAAGCTATATGGTCATCTATGTTCAACAGCCCAAGTTCGATATTATAGAAATGATTAATGAAGACATTTTATAGGTTTATAAACAACAAGAAGCTGTGTCTTGGAAAATATTTGTAAATAAAGATTCAGAAATTCTTATGTACTCAGTTATCCATTCAGTGTTGACATTAATTAACATTCCTGACATTATCCCACCATCTACCAAAAAAAATCAAATTCTATGAACATTTCAAATTCTTTTCCAACCTTCCTTTAGGAAATGATTCACATAAAATTTGCCAGCTAAAATCAAAGGCCTTGTTTTTATCTCAGTATGAAGAACTGCATCATGGAGAAGAGAATCATATGAAAAGAGTGCAACATGGGCTAGGCCTGGGTTGGTTTACTGCATAAAATATTTCTAGAAGAATTGTCAAGTTACCATATACCAGATGGGGAAAGGCTACATAGAAGTGTTTTCAAAGTATGGATCACCTGCTTTAGTAGTAGATGCTACCTGGATCATTTTTGACCGGGAAAAGTAAAACAGTTATCATTATTCTATTATAGCTGTGGTCGTCAGATTTGCAATACCTGTGCATAGGTGTTAGAAGGTCCCAGCTTCATTTGGCTTGTCACTGTGGTGAGAGACACAGAGGTGCTGGTGTCAGCCTCATCTTTGCTCTACTCCTGCTCCATTATCTAGTGCTTCTGTGTGATTTCTAGGCCTGCCACAAACCACTGTATCTACAGAGGCAGCATAGATTTATCCCCCAGCTCCCTTTCTTGGTGTCACTCAGATGATGTGTCTGACTTCCCAGATTACCTCTAAATAAAACACCTCTGACTTGTCCATCTGTGTCACCAATTCAAGGGGGTGGATTAGGCAGGTTTCTTTTATATTTCTCCTCTCTCTTTTCTGGACTTTTCTCTGAAAATCCTCCCAGAATTGTTAAGCTTTTTTTCCTTTAATAAATATCTTATTCTACAATGCAGATGGTAGTACTGGTTCTCTGATCACACTCTGACTAGTACAGATAAGGTGGTATCAGGAAAAAAGAATTCCATAAATGTGAGGGTGCACTTTATAGATTGCATCATGTAGATAATGTGGCTGCTGGGTATCCAGTGTCCTGACGTGAAAAGATCTGCGGATATGACTTGAATTTAACGTGTGTGGCAAAAGCCGATTCACTAGAGAACTACAAAGTTAAGAAAATATACTAGTAGAAACAAAACAATTTTCAATTTAAAGGGGAAATAAAATAATTCAAAATGAAAACAAAATTACTCTAATTTCTATGGGCATAAAATAGAAAATATGGCATAATTATTTTATGGGCATACAAAAAGAAACTTTTTACAGCTACAAATGTGGACCATTTATTACAGAGAAGGAAGACTCACTTTCAATGCACTGCTATGAACTACCTGTGGGTCAAACCGATCTCCTAATAAATGTAAACTCTCTGCCTCCTTAGAAGGAGGATCCATGGCACTTGCCTTTTGCTATTCTGTTTTGAATGTGGGTGTCTTAGGATTATTCGATCACTGTTTCAATTGATTTTTGTTTATTGAGAGCAAATAATTTATCTTTTTAGTCCAGAAATATCTAACTTTGAAGAAACAAACCTTGTGAAGTCAACCTTGAGGAATCTTGTCCACACTCAAGCATGATATTGATATTGATAGATTGTGCTTTGATGTTTAGTGAGATGAGATTTTTGGTGGTCTCAAAAGGGATTGGTATGCTTTACCTACTTTAAGAAAGGTGTATAACTCATTACCAGAGGACAGAATGGTGGAGGTGGACTGAAGTTGACCCAATTTTCTTTTTAATTTGAAATGACTGTGACCTGCTTATGACTAACAGAAATAGACAGAAGTGATTTTCTTTATTTTATAAAAGTAGACTTTAAATGGATCTTTTTTAAAAGAGAGAGGGACAATGAGAGAGACAGACAAAGAGAGAAACAACTTTATTGAATTTTTCACATGGCCTTCACTGCTCCAACACTCAGCCATGTACATGGTGCTGGGTTTGAACTCGGGTCCTCATGCTTGCTAGGCAAACGCCAAAACCACTGAGCCACCACCCCAGCACCTAAATGGATTTTTAAGAAACATGATCATCCATCTTAAATTATGTTGTTCCCTCCCTACTATCAGAATCTAGCTCTCTTTCTACAAAAAATCTCAAACTATTTAGGGTACTGATATACAGACCCCGACGCTCCCTGAGATCTACAGCTCTAACCAGTCCAACATCAAGCACAACTTCCCAGCTGAGCCCAGTAAACCCCAGCATGAGGGGTAATCAGTGACTGTCACTGTTTGAAGGTACTGAGTTTTGGGTTTTATACACATACACACATATACACATGCACAGAGTTATATAGTCACAGTATTTGTAAACTATTTCCTGAAAAGTAACGGAGCCAGTTTTTCAAGTAGCATGCCTTGTTGGAAAAACAAAAAATGGGTGAAAAAGTAAATTAAAAAAAATGTTTCTTTCTCTCTTTACCATTCTGTAAAAATAAAATATAATAAAATAAAATGAAAGTAGTAGAAAGGTGTTGATGAGTTCCCTAACAAAATTGTTTCTTGCTCTCTGTATCACTATCTAGAAATGATATGAAAATAGCAGAAAACTACTGAAGAGTTCCCTAACCCCTTTTTCTTTTAGGAAGCCCATTCATGGGTTGTAAGGATTAAAGGTAGATTTATCTGTGGCACTAAAGACTATTTATGAATGCAATTGCTTGAATTTAGGATTTTATTTATTTCCACTTACTAGATCTCTACGAAGGGCAGAGACATCATCAGACAATGAAAGTAAAGTGGAAGAAGAAAATACAAACAAAGATGAAGAACTTGAGCTACCAACTAACCTACCTGGTTTTGAACCCAGTTCTGTCATCTACCTATTGTATGACCAGAGGAAATTCACTTTTAAAAGTTAGGGTCTCAGTTTTTTATCACTATCATTAAAAGAAGTAATAATATGAGATACCTTGTGAATTTATACACATGATAAAATGTATTAATACCCTTAACACCCTTAACAAAACCAGATCAGTACTCAAGCACCCCAGGTCCATGTTAAATGTAGATTATGGACATTCCCTGCTGGTCTGGGGGACTTCCTCAAAGGCTTGATCTGACATCCCATGGTCTGTCTGATCAAGTTCAGAATTTTTTCTTCCTTGTCCTCTAGGCTCCTACCTCTCAATCTTTATTGTGCGTAGGAATCACTTTGGGGAGTTCTTATTAAAATGTAGATTGTGATTCAGTAGACACAGTGGGGCCTGAATTTGTGCATTTCTAATAACTTCCCAGGTGATGCTAATGTTGTTTCTACCAGAACCCAATGTGACATGAACTACACTCAAATTCTGACTTCAGAATATAGCCCACTACAACACTAGAACATCATTTTAGTCAGTGTTCCTAAAATATGGTAAAGAAAAACAGAAAAGTGTAACTCATTTTGCCCACTGGAGATTGGACCAACTTTTAAGCAGGTATTGTCGATAAAGAAAAACAAAATGCAATACAGAAGAAAAATGTAAGAATATTGTGTTATGACTATATCAAGGACACAGAGTCTGAGTCTGATCTATACAGCGGCAGGAGACAAGCACAATGACTGAGAAGCAGAATTGATAAAGTTGCAGGGCAGAAAAGAAGCTTTTGCTAACTGCTGTGCTGAGAGCTCTACCACAGAGATAGGGGAAATACAATTCACTGGCATGGAGTTAAAGTAGCAGGAAGTAAGTTGTGTAAATTCCTACACTACTTATATTGAATTGGGTTGAATTTATTACAAAATTATGTTGGTTGAACAGAATTCAGTTTATTTCATTATTTCATTTCACGTTGGGGAACAATATTTACCTCATAGAGTTATAAAGAAAAAAGGTTTAATAGACATATAGAATATAAACTTTTCAGGATAGAATTATGTCTGATGTATAGTGTCAAGATTAGCTACTATTATCAGATAAATTTTTCTTGGAGAAAATGAATTTTGTTGCAATAAATAAGTAAAAGATATGTTCTGTGTGTCATTTCTTTAAACCTTTACAGAAACCTTAATAAATTAAGATGATAGTGTTAAAACAATGTCCAAATCCATACAATTTAGGTGAGACAAAGTTAGATTGCAAACTAGTTTGTCTGCATACCAAAATCGATATCCTGTCAGGAAGCTTACTGATGATTTCAGTCAATTTTAATCTGTGGTTTCTCACCATGAAATGGGGATAACCTATTTTAGTGGCCTGGTGATGACCTATAAGATCAAGATTCAAATGTACATTAAAATTTTTAAAGATATAACGATTGAGTTAGAGTATTAACACTTCTGTCTAGCCATACACTCTTTTACAAATACAAAATCATTTTTAGGAAGAAAAAGTGTATGCATTATTTTATTATATATTATGATAATATATGCAAATAAAAACTTTAAAAGCACATGTAGTTAATGTCTCAATTTTTCAACAATTCACTCATACGCTTGCTGTTTACTTTACATACCATTATTCTAAAAATAAAACCCACCATGAATCATAAGCTCCAGCCATATTTACTTTCCTTCAATGTCTTTGAAATGTCATATGAATTCCCAGACAGAAGCTTTTTTTGATATTTCCTTAGCTGGAAGGTTTTGGGTCTTGGCATTTAAGTCTACACTAAAATTTCATCTCCCCAAAAGGACTTCCTGACCATTAATCTTAACTAATTCTCCCCATTCACTCCCCTTTTAGTCAAAGACTCTGTGTCATTCATACTATTTATCTTTTGGAATATTCATTATAATCTGAATGTAATCTTTGTTTTAATTTTCCCAAGCCTGTCCAAATTATTTTCTTATAACTAAGCACACCTAAGTTTTGTCAAAGTTCCTCAAAAAGAGAAAAAAAAAACTATAAAAGTTAAGATTAAAAATATATATGTTATGGTTCCAATGTGAGGAGTTCCCTCAAATCTCACATGTGACAATGAGAAGACTGAGGTGAAATGATTGGTTTACAAGAGCCTTAACCCAATTATTGAGTTAATCCCCCTATAGGGATTAACTGGCAACTGGTTGCTGGTAGGGTGTGGCAGGAAGAAGAAGGTCGTTGGGGATGTGCCTTTGGGCTATATATTTTGTGTCTGGCTTGCAGTCCCTTTCTCTGCTCCATGGAGTCATGCATTCTACCATGATGTTCAGCCTCACCTCTACTCTGAGGAATGGAGTTGACCATCTGTGGACTAAGACCTCTAAAACTGTGACATCTCAAATAAACTTCTCCTCTTAAAGTTGTTCTTGTCAGGTCTTTTAGTCACAGCAATGAGAGAGCTGACAAAACAATGTATTTGGTATTTGACAGTTTGAGCGTATTTCCCACCTTCTAAATGTCTACATAGGGCTTTTTTACAAGCCTTTTATATTCACTATTATTAAAGGTTGACTTATTTAAAAATCTCCTTTAAGTATGATTTGTGTTCATATATATGTTTCTTTCCTTATTGGACAATTTTCTTCCATGGAGAATGCAACCTCTTTCTTAGTAAGGAATTGCCTTCCCTAATGAGTGTGGGATGAAGTTACTGTACTTGAAAGTGATACACAACACAATTCAGTAACTGCCTCTTTGACAAGCAAAGGAACATAAATGATGGCCATGGTCATCAAGAACCTGAAAAATACCAAAATATTAACAACTCCTAGATACACTTAGAATAGCTAAAATGTTATTCTTGGAGCTGGAGTGGTGACTCGGTGACTCAGTGGTTGTGGCACTTGCCTGACATTTGTGAGGAAGCAGGTTAGTACCCCAGCACCATGTACACAACAAAGAGCCAGAGCAACAAAAGTCACATAAAACTAAATAAAATTGGTTCTCTCTTTTTCTCTCTCTCTCACTGACCCTCATATTGAAAACCAGAATGCAGAATTGATGACTATGCACAGGTCAACTTGTATATCTTTTGCCAGGCAGGAGTCCATCATTCTGAGCACAAAATCTCTGTGCAGAATTCTATATTCTCCTATCTCCCCAGCTACAAGCAAATATGGGAGTAACCTTATGTCAGTCATTTATCTCTTGAATAGTGAGAAAAATACATCAATGTTAAATTGAACACAATAGACATACTAAATTTAATGTATTAATTCTCAATATATATATATTAAGCAATACCATTGTATGTCAAGTTAATTTCAGTTAACCACAAATTTCTAAATGTTGCAATAAAGTTATTTAATTTACTGCATGCACAAATCTAATGCTTCCTCCCAGTTATGAGAACACATGTTTGTTAGGGATAAAGAAAGGGATACATTGAGAGTACAAAAACACCAACTTTTATTGTTCTGGCCCTATTTACTATAGTCATAGTTACTCAACTTCAGACCTGAGAAATCCTGAAGATAAAGTAAAGAATATATAGCCTTTATTTTCTGTTCTGCACTTAAAAGTAAAAAGTCTTATCAGAAGTCCAATTCATAGCATTGCTTTTTCACACCAGAAGTATTTCATTTTTTGAAAGCAATGTTCAATTGTATCAGCCCTGTATAAATAATAATAAAGTGTGAAAACAGAAGCTTCAAAGTGAGGTAGTGTAAAAATGGTCTCTCAGTACTTTGACTGAGTAAGGATATTAAAGCAATCTTCATTTCAATACCCATAGCTGGGCACATGAGAAACAATTAATAACTGTCCATGAAACTAACTGATTGCTTTTTTATTGTTTGTGTGAGCCTTTTACTTTCGAAGTTTATTGTTGATATAAAAATATAAATCTCATCTCTTTTTATTCCTTCAAAAGCTTTTCTTAAGTTCTACCCAATTCCTTTTGGATTCTTATCTGATATTTTGTTTTATTTTAAAATAGTCCTCAAGGAAACACAATATTATGTGTTATGGTTTAGATATGACTGTCCCCCAAAGATCATGTGTGAGAAAATGAAGGAAGGTTTAAAGATGAAATGATTGGGTTATGAAAGCCAATCTGTGAATTAATCCCCTGCTAGGAATTACTTGGGTGGTAACTGTAGGCTGGTAGCATGTGGCTGGAGGAGGTGGGTCAAAGGGTGTATGCTTTTGGGGTATCTTTTTTGTGTCTGGCAAGTGGTCTCTCTCTCTCTCTTTCACTTCCTGATGCCATGTCCGCAGCTGCCTTCCTCTGCCACACTTGTCCACCATGATGTTTTGCATCATTTCAAGACCCAAGGAATAAAGTTGGTCATCTATGGAGTGAGCCCCCAAAGAAACTTTTCATCCTCTAATTGTTTTTGTCAGATCTTTTGATCACAGTGGCCAAAAAGGCTGACTCAAACATCTTTTGTGTTATTTACCTGAGATAAAAACATTTGCTGAACACCTAATCTATTTGGGTAGATTTTCTCGTAAGAATTTATGAAGAGTATACAAAGAACAAAATGGGTCCTATGCTATGGAACACATAATACTTGTTCTGAAAAGAATATAAAGAGATAAAAACAAATATTCAGTCAAGATGTAATATTTGATACATTACTTGACCAAGGGAGGAATTTTGGTTGGTGGAGAGAAGTTTATAATTAAAGGCAGAATGGAAGATCAGTTAAACCACGGAATACAGAGATGAGAAAGCAATATGGGATGTTGTAAGAAAAAAAGTCTGAATTTCAAGTATGGATAATTATAGTGGGCAAGAAGTTTTGTTGTTGTTGTTCTTTGCTTGCTTGATGTTAAAAAATGACTATTACGGTCAGAACCACACTTGCCTAGCATGCATGAGGATGCAAGTTCAAACCCAAGCATCACATACACAATGAAGTGTTGCAGTATTGAAAGTTACATTAAAAACTAAATAAAATTGTTTTTTCTCTCTCTCACTGTACTTCTCTCTCTTAAAAGATTACTATTAAAATCTGACATGAGCTGAGGACTAGCTTTCTTGATATTATCTTCCTATCATCATAAACTAGTATCCTCTAAATTGCCTGGACTCAATGTATTTTCCATCTGAGATTGAATATTTTTAATTCTTCAACTTTTATTCATTACATATCAATTTCCTAACATCCTAATTGAATTCACAAATATCATTCCCATAGACATTTTTTCTTCTTATTCTTTCTCTATACCACAAATAGTGATCTTCTGAAATTCAAACCTTCCACATCACTTCCCTGCTTTGAAAGGCTTTGATAATTACCCAAATCTCTCAAGACTCCTGAACATGACTCAGAACCCTTTTCCTCCCAGCATCCTCTCCATCAGACCTCTCTGTTCCTCTCTTCTAGGTTTTTGCCTGTGTTTTTCTCCCTGGATCTCATGTCTCTCATCCTCTTGTCTTTAGACCTCAGTCTTCCAGAGAGCATTTCTGTGTCATCTCCCCTTCTGTTTATCATATTGAATGTGATTGAATACTTTCCTCATTCAATCACCTCCACTAAGCTGTATACCCAGTGCAGCTAGGGGCCATGGCCATCTCATCCACTCATGAATTTCCAGTATTCAGTGTATTGCTTGGCTAACAGTTTGTACAAAATACTCATTCATAGACTGAATGCAGAAACAGAAGAACAATGAATTATGACCTGAATGAATGAGGAATGAGTAAAAGATAGATTCTCTAACTGATATACTATTAAAATTAAAAATTTTAAATCTTGGGTTGGAGTGGTAGCTTGGCAGTTTCATGCCTGCCTGGCATGTGTGAGGATGCAGATTCAAACCCCAGCACTATGTACACAACAAAATATCAGAGCAACAAAACACAGATGAAAAATAAAACTTAACAAAATTGATTCTCTCTCTCTCTCACTCTCTCTCTCTCTCTCTCACTGTCCCTCTCTCTTAAAAAAAATTAAATTCTGAGGGTTTTTCAAGATGGCAATCTGAAGAGAAAAGGCTTCCCCAGCACCTTGGAGACTGATCAGGAAATCTCCAGCTTTTCTCCAGTATTTTGAGGTGCATTTGGGGGATTAGCAATATGAAAGTCCGGTCCTAATCTTCTCATTGGTTTTGAGGAGCAGTGACTTAGGAGCGACCAGGGAATCTCTTTGCTGTCCCGGCTGAGAAGCGGCAGCAGCTGCAGCTGCTCTCCCTTGCTTACATTCTGCCCCCGACAGGGGTGAGGGGACCCACCGCCTGTGAACACATCGGCACAGAAAACCTGCAGTGCTTTAAAGAAAGCATTCTTGCAAAGTCACTTCCTGGGCTTGTTCTCATCTGGCGGCAAGATCAGTGTCTGGAAACTGCCTGCATAGAGATACAGAGCAGCAGGTTGAACTGAGAAAGCAGGTGCGGGAGCTGCTTGGGCGTGGGAGTCAAGTGGAGCATCCATCTTTTAACCCCTTGTTGGATTTCACACTCCCCGCCCGAACAGGGCCAGACCTCCTTAGGTTTGCAAAGCAGGCTCTTAAAACTGGGTCTGGAGCCAGCCAAGACCACATGCTGAATTGGGAGCAAAAGGCTTGGCTCAGGCCCTGAAGCAGGTGCAGGAGCTGTGAGGGCGAGGAAGCAGAGCATCCATCTTTAAACCCACACTACCTGTCCAGGACAAGCCCTTCATAGGTCCGTAAAATAAGCTCTTAAAACTGTATCTGGAGCCAGCATCAGATCACAGGCTATTTCAGGGGCAGAAGGCTTGGCTTGGGCCCTGAATCCTTTTCTCATATGGGGTTTTGGTCAGTGCAGTAATGGGGAACATTGCTCAGCATTAACCACTTCCACTATAGACAGAAGGACATTCCCTAATAAGCCAACGGATCTGCTGGCCCCACCGCTAAGATCACAGAAGTCAATTTGGCAACTACCAGCAGATGGAGCTTTGAAATCATAAGATTTCTGACTTTCAGATCCCCTGAAAGCCCCAACTGAAAGATAAAACCTTTCATATCCAGACAGAAATAGAAGATCCAATCCCTAGAAGGACCAGAGACACTCTTAATATGTATACTTCCAAGGTTTTCCTATTAAGAATTTTTTTCTTTTTTTTTGCTGTTGATTTCATGTTCTAGATGTGTACCAATGTGATATCTGGAAGAGTTTACTGGTTCTCTGATATATAAAAACTCTAGCTGTTTGTGTTTCCCTGCTCTGCTAACTTCGAAGGGCGGTTAACCCCTATTCTTCCTTTTTTATTTTCCTTCTTTCTTTTTTCTCTCTTCTTTTAGGGGAAAAATTAACAATAATATTTCTTCCTGTTTTAATAACCTGTTTTTAGGTTTCTTTCTCTTTTTCTTTTTTTCCATATTTATTGTCTCTCTGATTCCCTCTTATCCATCCTGTCTAGCCCTGTTCTCATTCTTGCGAAGTAGGATTCTGGTCAGTGCATATAGTATTTGAAATATTTTATGCCTGAGAAGCATAATTCTCAGGGATAACTTCTTCCCTTAAATGATCACCCAAATATTAGTAATAACTCTTTTACCCTTCCTTTATTAGGCCACAGCTATCCTAGCTTCCCTTTGGATCTGTACTTTCTATTTCTTTCTTTTCTCCTTTTTTAAATTTAGTAAATTTTTTAAAATTTCCTTTTCTCTTCAAATTTTTTCCTCTTAGCAATTTCTTTTTTTTCTACAGCAAATTCTTTACCTCCTCCACTTTCTCACTGTACATAATTGATATATATAATCTCCTCTTTTAATTTCACCAGCATTATGCCCTGCTTTCTGACTCCAAAATAGTTAACTCTCTTCAACCCCCCCATTGTTAAGACTGTGTAACTATTACTGCTGTAATTGTTAATCTGAGTAACACTTATTTGTTCTTGAAATCTGACATATGTAATAGTAAAATACTAGTGTCACCAAAAATATTGATTATAACTAACACTAGTTGCATAGGCTGAATTCAAAAGTTCTTTTTAGTTTGTGCTAATTAACTAATTTACTACTGTTCATTGTAAGCTTTGGTTGTACATATTGACAATTTGCTACTAGTGCATGAGGTGTTGGAATTCTTTAAGGGTAACAAACAGTTCAGAATAAAGTGGGTTGTCTTTTGAAATCAACTCTCCTGACAAAACCCCATTTCAAGTAAGGGTTGGGACAGATCTCCCAATCCAACAGCTTAGTCCTTAAGGCAGAAGACAGGAAAAGGAACCACCAAATCTTGTATTGCTTCCACAAAAGGTTCACCTGGCAAATAAGAGAGAAGAATCTCTTCAGACATGAGGAATCAAATTCGAAGAGGTTCACATCAATCCCAAAACTCCCCTGGTAAGGGGGCTATGGCCAGGGATCAGGATGAAAATCCAGAACAATATATCAATGAGCTGATAACAAAAATGAACTATGACTTAAAAGAAGACACAATGAAGGGAATAAATGAGAAAACTCAAGAGTTGAGAGACTCAATAATTAAATAAATAGATTCCCTCAAAAAGGAAGTTACAGATCTCAAATCTGCAGTCAATGACATGAAAGGGATCATGCATGAATTCAATAATAGACTAATGTCAGTAGAAAATAGAACCTCTGCTATTGAAGAAAGAACTTCTGACAATGAAGACAGGTTGATCAAGCTAGAGATCACCTACACCAAAAACGAAAAACAATTAAGAAATCATGACCAATATTTCAAGAATGTCTGGGATGAAATGAGAAGGAACAATCTGAGAGTAATTGGAATACAGGAAGAAATTGAGACAAACACCAATGGTATGAGGAATATTCTCAAAGAGATCGTGAAAGAAACATAAAAGTAGAATCTGACATACTCATCCAGGAAGCTTACAGAACACTTAATAGGCCTAATCAAAAGGGAAACTCACCTAGACACATCATATTCAAAATGTACAACAGGGATACCAAGGAAACTATACTAAAAGCAGCAAGGGAGAAACACCAAATCACATTCAGAAGCAAGCCAATAAGAATTGTCTGTGACTTATCAACCCAGACACTGGAAACAAGAAGGTCTTGGAATAATATTTTTCTACATACAAATTACACAACATGCAACCTAGAATTCTGTAACCAGCAAAACTCAGCTTCAAATTTGATGGAGAAATAAGAACTTTTCATGATAAAACAAAACTGGTAGAATTTGTCATCAGAAAACCTGCCCTAGAAAGAATTCTCAAGGAAATACTCCAGACAGAAAAGAAGCAATTGATACCCAAAACCCACAAACTGAAGAAATTCAGTGAAAGTATCACCCAGCAAGAACTAACCAAGGCAACCACAGAACTAGCTAAGTAAGACACAGTGACTACAAATCAATTACACACTTCTATCTTAACACTGAATGTGAATGGTCTAAATGCACCCACTCAAAAGACACAGACTTGCAGACTGGGTCAAAAAAACAAAATCCAACCATATGCTGCTTACAAGAAACTCACCTATCAGGCAAAGACATCCACAGATTAAGGGTGAAAGGGTGGGAAAAAAATCTACCATGCTTACTCCCCAAGAAAACAAGCTGGTGTGGCTATACTTATATTTGACAAAGTAAATTTCAAACATAAATACATTAGAAGAGATAAAGAAGGCCACTACTTAGTACTAAAGGAAACCCTTCAACAGGAAGAAATAACCATAGTAAATATATACTCTCCAAATAACAGTGCTCCCGACTATGTGAATAAATTACTTCATGACATAAAACCACTCGTGGACTTCAATACAATAATACTGGGAGACTGCAACACTCCTCTGTCACCAACAGACAGATTATCAAAACAAAAAATCAATAAAGAAATCTCCAGCCTAAACAACTCCATAAATCAAATGGACTTAACAGACATATATAGAATATTCCACCCCAAATTAGCAGAATACACATTCTTCTCAGCAGCACATGGACATTCTCCAAAATATATCATATTCTGGTTCACAAAGGAAATCTCAGCAAATGTAAAAAAGTAAATATTATTCTGCGTATCCTATAAGACCATAACACCATGACCCAAGCAATTAACAGGAAAAACCATAACAGAAAACACACATATTCATGGAGATTGAATAATACCCTATTAAATGAAGAATAGATCCAAGAAGACATGAGAGAAGTAATCCAAAAATTCTTGGAAGAGAATGAAAAAGAAGACACAACATATTGAAACCTCTGGGACAGCATGAAAGCTTTCCTAAGGGGAAAATTCATAGCACTGAGTGCCCACATTAAAAATGAAGAGAGATCCCAAATAAATAAGCTTGCACTTCATCTCAAAGCCCTCCAAAAGGAAGAATAAGCTAACCCCAAAGCCAGCAGAAGACAGCAAATAATCAAGATCAAAGCTGAAATCAATGAAATTGAGAACAAAAAACCAATAAAAAGAATTAATGAAATAAACGGCTGATACTTTGAAAAAATAAGCAAGATAGATAGGCCCCTAGGGAATCTAACCAAAAGAAGGAGAGAAATGAAGCAAATCAATAAAATTTCCAATGAAAAGGAAGTGATCACCACTGACCCCATGGAAACCCAACAAATTTTAAGATCATATTTTGAAAACCTATACTTCTCCAAATTTGATAACGTGGAAGAAATGGATAAATTTCTTGACACATACAACAACCTTAAATTGACTCAGGAGGATATCGAATTCCTAAATAGTCCAATCACAGGCACTGAAATCCACATTGCAATTAAAAGTCTACCAAAGAAAAAGAGCCCAGGACCTGATGGCTTCTCCACTGATTTTTACCACACTTTTGAGGAGGAACTAACACTTCTCCTTATTAAGTTATTTCAAGAAATTGAAAAGGAGGGAATGCTCCCATCCACTTTTTATGAAGTAACCATAAATCTGATACCAAAACCTGAGAAGGATACATCAAGAAAAGAAAATTACAGACCATTATCCGTTATGAACTTGGATGCAAAAATCCTTAATAAGGTACTAGCAAACCATATTCAAAAACTTATAAAGATGATAATCCATCATGATCAAGTGGGCTTCAGCCCAGGAATGCAGCGGTCTTTCAACATATGCAAAACAATTACGTAATTCACCACTTAAAAAGAATCAAGGACAAAAACTATATGATCATCTCAATGGATGCAGAAAAGGCCTTTGATAAAATCCAGCACCGTTTAATGTTCAAAACTCTAGAGAAGATGGGATTCAAAGGACCATTTCTGAACTTTGTAAAGGCTACATATGCTAAACCCTCAGTGATTATAATACTAAACGGAGAAAAGCTGAAAGCATTTCCACTAAAATCAGGAACAAGGCAAGGCTGTCTGCTCTCACCATTTTTATTCAATTTTGTTCTTGAGAACCTAGCTGGAGCAATTAGGCAAGAGAAAGAAATCAAAGGGATAAAAATAGGAAGAGAGGAAGTCAAACTCTCTCTATTTGCTGATGACATGATCCTGTATCTGGAAGATCCAAAAAACTCCATCAGTAAACTGCTTGAACTCATAAATAGATTTAGCAAAGTGGCTGGATTCAAGATTAACACGCATAAATCAATAGCTTTCCTACACACTAATACAATAGGACTGAAGAAGAAGTCAGGAAATCAGTCCCACTCAAAAATATCTTCGAAAAAAAATAAAATACTTGGGAATTAACCTTACATGGGAAATCAAAGATTTATTCAATGAAAATTATCAGTCATTGAAGAATGAAATCCAAGATGACCTAAGAAGATGGAAAGATGTCCCATGCTCTTGGTTAGGCAGAATTAATATAATAAAAATGGCCATTATCCTGAAAGCTTTACATAGTTTCAATGCTATCCCTACAAAGATAACTATGTCATTCAGCATTTCTCTATTCATTTGGAACAATAAGAAACCAAGAATTGCTAAAACACTACTAAGCAAGAAAGATGAAACAGGTGGTTTTGCCACACCAGATTTAAAACTATACTATAGAGCCATAGTAACAAAGACAGCATGGTACTGATATCAAGATAGGAAAGAAGACCAATGGAATAGAATAGAAGACCCTAAGACAAAAACCCTCAAATCTTTAAACATCTGTTTTTTGACAAAGAGGGACAAAATATTACATGGAGGAGAGAGAGCCTCTTCTACAAATGATGCTGGACAAACTGGTCAGCCACTTGCAGAAAGTTGAAATTAGACCTATATCTTTCTCCTTGCATGAGTATCAAATCAAAATGGATCAAGGGGCTAGGAATTAAACCAGCTACCTTAAACAACTGATGGGAGACAAATTAGGTCCAACACTTCAGCATTTGGGAGTAGGCAAAGACTTTCTCAACAGGTCTCCTAAAGTGAAGGAAGTAAAGTCAAAAATCAGTGAATGGGATGCCATAAAGCTAAAAAGCTTTTGTACTGCCAAGGAAACAATCAGAAGAGTCAAGAGGTTTCCTATGGAAATGGAGAGAATCATGGGCTATGATTCCTCTGACAGGGGTCTCATATCCAGAATCTACAAAATCCTCAAAAATCTCAACTACAAAAACACAAACAGCCCAATTAATAAATGGGCCAAAGAGCTAAATAGAAACTTCTCAACAGAGGACATTGATCAAGTCAGTGAGTACATGAGAATGTGCTCTAAATCACTAGTAATCAGATAAATGCAAATGAAAACCACATTAAGATATCACCTTACACCAGTCAGATTGGCAAAAATGAAGAAAATAAACAATAATATATGCTGGAGGGGCTGTGGAGAGATGGGCACACTAGCATACTTTTGGTGGAACTGCAGACTGGTACAGGCCCTCTGGAAAGGAGTGTGGAGAATCCTCAAAAACCTAGGGATGAGCCCAACATTCGACCCTGCTATTCCTCTCATGGGTATCTTTCCAGGGGATTTAGAATCAGCACATTATAGTACACAGCAATATCTATGTTCATAGCAGCTCAATTTACTATTGCTAGATTATAGAAACAACCCACATGCCCCTCACTGGATGAATGGATCCGAAAACTATGGTACATATATACCATGGAATTTTACAAAGCATTTAGAAACAATGATATTGCAGCCTTTGAAGGTAAATGGATGGCTATGCAAGAAATTATGCTGAGTGAAATCAACATAATCCAGAGAACCAAGGGTCCAATGTCTTCACTCATCTGTGGAGGCTAGATCTAGACCCTGGCCATTGAGAAGGAGGTCTATTATCATGTTTTAAATCTGGATAAGGTGTAATATCACACAACCTAAGGCATTTGTAGAGATGCATTGGGAAGGCGGGGGGAGGGAGTAGGGTAGGTAATTCGGGGAGGATCTTGGGGCAAATCTAATTTTCAGAATTTATATATATATTATATTATTTCATTAGAAGCTTGTTTGATTGTTAAACAAATAAATTTATGAATAAAAAAACAAACAAAATGGAAGCAACTAGATATACCAATGCTCCTGAGATGTAAAATAAGCTGGGTTGATGAAGGGATTTTTCTTGAAATTAAACAGTTACATTTCTCAGGTTATTTTATTTTACTTTTGATAGTATCAAGCAGTTGGTTTTTTATGCAAAATTAGAATACATTTACCCCAATCATATGGGGATTCTTGAATCATGGGGAATTACAAAATAAATTAGCATATTATATTATATAGCATATTCCCACTTCTTAATGTGCCTATACTTCTATTAATCAAATTTGATTGCTTTATTTTACCCCATATTTTATAGTATTCTTCATATGGCTCCTTTACTTTTCTCTCCTAATTTTCATTCCTAATTATCATAGAAATTTCCATATGGAGTATAGGATTTTTGACATTGTTACAATATAAACAGTATTGTTGACTTGATGTTATCATGTTTTAAATCCTGGCAAGGTGTAATGTCATACAATCTAAGGCATTTATAGAGATGTATCGGGAAGGAGGGTTGGAGGGATAAGGGTGGGTAATTGTGGGGGGCTCTTGGGGATAAATCTAATTTTCAGAATTTATATATCTATATTATATTATTTCATTAGAAGCTTGTTTGATTGTTCAACATATAAATTTCTGAATAAAATTTTTGAAAAATGAAAAAAACAAGCCTATTGATTTCTTTTCTTGGAAAGAGAAAGAGTTAATTTTATTTTTTCATTTGGTGTGTGTTTTCTTCCACTTAGTTGTGTGTATGGTGCTGGAAATTAAACCCAGATCCTTGTGCATGCCAGGCAAGTGCTCCACTGCTAAGCCACATCTCCATCCCCCATATTGTATTTTGCATGTTCTCTTTTATACTTATTTTCAAATAGGTTTCATTCCCATCTTTTTACTTTCATTCCCCAGTATTTTGTAGTTCTTCACAATAACATATAGAATTTTTGCAAATTCATTTATAACCAGTATTACTAGTATAAAAACATCTATTTATTTATGTTTCTGTTTGTTGAAAATAATCAATCACATTATCCTATTTTGCTAACATTTGAATTTAGGCTATTGAAAAACAAATGGGTCCAAACTGGGCTCCCTTATCATATCAGCCAGAACAATAGATATGAAACAAATGATATCTCTGTTTTAGTTCTTTATTGTAAAACAGGGATAATACGATCTATTTTCTCAACATTGTAAGTTCAGTGAATGAGCATTTCTTCTTCTTTGTCCATTTTCTTCTATAATTCAGCTGTTACCAATGTTATAAAGCTTAAGTCAAGTCTTTGCTTAGCTGTGGATTTTTCTGTATGATGTAAATTATAGAAACTGAGTAAGAAGTCCTTTCTCTTGTAATCCAATTCTCATAGTGTAGCATTCACAATTTTTAATATATTCCTCAACTATTTTTCTGTCTAAATATCCATTATTAATCACCCAATATGTTCACATGTGGCCTTCTTTCCAACACCATAAAATTTGACCTACCCTACTAAATCTGTGATATTCTGCCGTCTTTTTCCTGCTCTTTTTCTGCCTGAACCATTCTTATTCCTTCTACTATTATATATGTAAAAAATGCCATCAAGATATCAAGGGAAAAGTGTACCTAGAATAATATAAGAATTCAAAAATGTTTTCAGTAGTTACATCTACCTTTCCTTGTTAAACAGATAACTGGCACTTTTTTCACTTATCAAGTCCTCAAAAGCTTTTTTCACCCAGGCTAATAAATTACATATATTTTCTTCCATAAGTTTATTAGTGCGTTATAGTAGTATGTAACAGTGGAATTTTTTGTTACATATTTGTACATGCACACAACATTTCAATATCATTTGACAATATTATATCCCAGTAGTTACCCTTTCTTTTCCCTCCAGCCTCCCCCTGGTCCCTTTCTTCTACTAATGTCCCTTCTGTTTTTATGAAGCACTTCCACTCCACCACCTTATTTTTAACTTTTCCACTCTTAACTTCCACATATCAGAGAAAATATATGACCCTTGACCTAAGTTTGGCTTGTTTTGCTTAACATAGTGGCCTCAAGTTTCATCCATTTTCTTGCACATAACATAAGTTCAATCTTTATGGTTGAATATATATAAAGGTATATGTATTTATATATATATATATATATATATCTAAAGAAAATATGGGTATATATACCATATTTTCTTTATCCATTCATCCATTGATACACACTACGCTGGTTCCATATTTCTGGCTATTTTGAATTGTGTGTTATAAACATTGGTATGCATGCATCACTATCACATGATGACTATAATTCTTTAGGATAAATAACAAGGAGTGGTATAATTGGGTCATATGATGGTTTGATTGCTAGTCTTTTCAGGAACCTCCATACTGATTTCCAAAATGATGGTACTTAAATTAAGTACTTTTTTTTATTAGAAGAATATAGAAATACAGTTGAGGGAGAAACAGTATCAAAACATTATCAGTCAATGAATATAAACTTTGTTATTGAGGGGAAAAACCAGATCATAGATAACCACCTTGGATTTTACCTTTTGTAGTTTCCCCCAGAAGAACTCATGCGTTAACTGGATAGATCGTGGAGGAATGACATCGGCTTCTGGGATGGTTCCCCCATCTTCCCAATTTCCAGTCTCCTATAAGTTCTTCATATACCCTCCCCCTCCCCATCCCCCTCCCTGCACCTCTGAGAATCCTATAGAGCCATTCCCCTAATGTTCTGAAAGTCATTCAATTTGTAGTTGTGCGAGGTTAGCCGTCAGCCCTACTGCTTCCCCAAATATGTTAGCATCAACAGATGAGAGAAACCATTCGGCCCTTGAG
>PVKS010026253.1:0-28865 GCA_004027875.1 Aplodontia rufa | reverse complement strand
AAAAAAACAGAAAAGGCCTGGGGATTTGGCTCAGTGGTAAGTATTCCTGGGTTCAATCCCTGATGCCAAAAATAAATGAATAAATAAACAAACATATATATATATATACATATCCCTCCACAAGGTAGAACATGAGAATTGCTGTTAAAGTAATACAGGAAGAGCCTAATTGTGACAAGGTACAATTTAGATTTTTCTGGGTTAGTATATAAATAAATGAAAAGGTTTCTTTTTAAAAAAATTTTATTAAGGAGTTGAGTTATTGTACAATCAAATGCATATAAAATAACATATTATATGCATGTGTTCTTAAACCAGAATTACCCCCAAATTGCCCACACCCCAGTCTCTTGATTCTTCTATATTTTACCCTACAAGTAGTATAAATGCTTACATTGTGAATTTTCCAGAATTAAGTGATTGCATAGTATTATTTGGATTCTCAGGGCAGTAAAGAGTATGCTACATTGTTGATTTTCTCTCTAGATCCCTCCCTATTCTTTCCCCCTCTCCCTTCCCCCCATCCATCCCCTCCTCCCTCCCCCGCTACCTATCTACCTACGGTTGGCCTAGATTATGTGTTGCTACGCCTTTGCTGGGTCAAATGCGTGAGAGTGAATTTGACTACCTTTCACCCAAGCCTGGGTCTAGCTCCAGCCTCCACAAATGAGTGAAAACATTTGACCCTTGACTCTCTGGGTCTGGCTAACTTGGCTCAGCATGATTTCTTCGTTGCCATCCATTTACCTTCAAAGTCTGCAATATCATTGTTTCTAAAGCTGAGTAGAATTCCATTGTGTGTGTGTATATATGTGTGTGTGTGTGTGTGTATGTGTATCTATGTATCCATCTATATATATATCACAGTTTTTGGATCCATTCATCCAGTGAGGGGGCATCTGGGTTGGTTCCATAATTTAGCTATTGTAAATTGAGCTGCTATGAACATAGATTTTGCTGTGTCACTGGGAAAACTCCTCTGGGAAAATGCCCAGGAAAGCGATGACTGGGTAGTATGGTGGATCCATCCCTAAGTTTTTGAGGAGTCTCCACACTGCCTTCCAGAGCAGCTGTACCAGTCTGCAATTCCATCAAAAGTGAGCTAGTGTTCCTATCTCCCCACAATCTCTATAGCATCTGTTATTTTTCATATCCTTCATCTTTGCCAATCTGACTGGAGTGAGATGAAATCTTAATGTAGTTTTGATCTGCATTTCTCTGATTACTAGTGATTTAGTACATTTTCTCATGTGTTCATTACTTTGCTCAGTTTCCTTTGTTGAGAAGCTTCTATTTAGCTCTTTGGCCCATTTATTGATTGGATTGTTTGTGTGTTTGGTTTTAAGTTCTTTGAGTTCTTTGTAAATTTTGCATATTAGTCCCCTGTCGGAGGAATCACAGGCCATGATTCTTTCCCATTCTGTAGGTTGTCTCTTGACAATTTTGACCAATTCCTTGGCTGAACAGAAGCTTTTAAGTTTAATGGCATCCTTATTGATTTTTGACTTTAATTCTTTTGCTTTAGGAGTCTTGTTGAGAAAGTCTTTCTCTACTGCCCACTGCTGGAGAGTTGGTCCTAATTTTTCTTCTAGCAGTTGTGTGGTAGCTGGTTTAACTCCTAGTTCCTTGATCCATTTTTATTTGATTTTTGTGCAAGTTTAGAGGTAAGGATCTAATTTCAACTTTCTGTAAATGCCTGTCTAGTTTGTCCAGCACCATTTGTTGAATAGGGTGTCTCTCTTCCATGTTATGTTTTGACCCCCTTGAGCAGAGGCAATAGCTTCAACAAAGGGATAGTTGGGAAATTATCATAAAATGTCAGAACTGGTTAAAAGGCACTTCAAGTTTGTTTCCAACTTAATATTTTGGGGGAAGATTTCATGTATGCATAACAGATTCAGCAAAGTACATAAATTATAAGAATAATAAATTATAAATTTTCATAAGGCCGACATACAATATGAAGACAGCATTTAGATTAGGAAGCAGATTATTACTAGTATCTCAGCATAGTTTTTTGCGCCCTACAAATCACTACCCCCTGCAAAGGGACCTATTATCGTGATTTCTAATACTATATGTAAGTTTGCAATAAACTTTTATTAAATAAATGTATTGATCTTATGGAAATGTTTTTCTTTGGTAGTCTCTTATTTATCCTTTATGGTATTTTATTTGTGACTCTTGTTTCTTACTCATTTACCCATCTGTTATAGTTTATTTATAATTTTTCTATTAGTATACATTTAGCACAATGTTATATTTTAAAAATAATTAGAGCATACAGATTTGTAAACTTGTTGGGGTTTGCATAGTAGGTTATGAAATTTTAAAAAATTATTAAATTGAATTGATGAGTATAGTGTCTGAAAACTATAATGAGATAGAAGGCAGAGGATCCAAGCTTTCCTAGTTGAAGAAGCTTTGATTTCTAGGCTGAGGAATAGTCAGTAAATTCTCATCCTGTAGATCTTGGAACACTTGGGCTTGTGGAGTCACTGCAAAGAGTATGAGATTCTGTGTATGAATAAAGGTCTTTGTGTAGGGACTAAAGAATGTTGCATGCATATGTGCACTATTGTTTATGAGTGTGTGCATATACATTCATGGTTTATAAAAATACAGATGAAAAGGGTGGTTGAATTTGTGGTAGCTTTTTTTGTATTACGTATTTTTCAACTAGGAGATACGAAAGTTAATTTTTCATGCAAAAATTGTCCACACTTTTAAAAAGATTGAATAGCCTCAAATATTGTTTTTTAAAGGAAATTATTTAAGAGAGGAAATAGAAAGGGAGAATAAATTTTATTTAGTTTTTCATGTGGCCTTTATTGCTCTGACGCTTTGTTGTGTACGTGGTGCTGGGGCTTGAACCCATGTCCTTGTCCCTGCCAAACAAGCACTGTAACCATTGAGCCACCGCCCTAGCGCCAGTCTCAAATATCTTTACATAATAGAAGAATCAAATATTTTTGGATTTGGGGAGTAAACTGATTAGGTTTGTGTTTTAGAGTTTGAGGAGGATGTGGAATATTTAATTTTTCCTTTATAGTATCCAGCCATGTGAGAGCAAATAGCATAGTGGTTTTGTATCAAGTGTGTGTGTTGATTTGAATTATTTGACATAAGATAAGGTCATGTAAAAGTGTTTAACGTTGTATTTTAAGGGTTTTGTCTCTATCGAGTGGTCTTATTTTCATGCTCTTGAATCAGGTCTTCAGAGTTAGCTTTTCTTGTTCTTTCTGAGTAGATGTAATAATTAAGAATTTGTTACAGATGTACAACCTTTGTGGTCAGATGTGTTTTGAAATTTAGAATTTGGATTTTAGAAAAGTAGTGCAGTATATGTGTGTGTTTGTATTACGTAATAACCCAGGTGGGATCTGGATCACCACCATGCAGTTATATTCATAAATATTTCTGCAGTGAAACATGATATTGTTCACATTAAATTAGATAAGTAATTGGCTAAAAGTCATGTCACATTAGTTTAAAGCAGGTTTCATAACCAAATGAACTTTAATGCTAAATTTATAAATAGCTTTTGACTTCTTAGAGTTTTTTAGGTTGTAGGATTGTGAATTTGGGATTATACACCTATAAGATACATGAACTTTTTAAAGACTATTGCATTCTAAGTATAATTTGCCTCATTATCTTTTCAGATATTTTAATGTGATATTTTCCCACTTTTTAAAGGAATAATAGAAGCTTCAGAAGTAATTGCTATTATGCAATCATTGGGTATAAATTTTTCTGAACCTCAGGCAAAAAAGATTCTGAAAAGGTGAGTCCTTATCTTCATTGTTAACAGTTTTTTTATTTTTTATATTTTTTTATTAGTGCATTATAGTTTTACGTAATGATGGGATTAATTGTCACATATTCCTAGGTGCACACAAATCAGCATTACAGTTTGTTCAATATCCCCCCCACACCTCTCTACCTCCCTCCTCCTGTCCCCTGATCCCTTGCCTTTCTTCTGGGTCCTATATTGTTTCTAAAAACCCAAATACAGTGACATAATTCTTATACCTATGAAGAACATTTTTTATATATGACTATAGTATATACAGTGACATTTATACCTGCTTGGAATGTATTGTTAACAGTTTTTAAAAGTGTGTTTTATTATGTGCATCAGAAACTCATTGCTATAATTGTGGCATTTCTCCCCTTATTATATAACTTTGTATTTGCTTAATTCTGTCTCCCTTTGAATCTATTCCTCTGAAAGCAATTTGCAAAGGCATTCCCTTAAGTGCTTGACCATTTAAGCAGCGGAAAGCAAGTGAACTCTCATATTCTCTCAGTATAACAGTTCTCAGGCTGTACTAACCCTGCCCCTACTCCCCACATATATATATAGAGGAATGAGGAGAGGTCAGAATGACTCCCTACTATTGCTTGAATCAAACAGTTGCAAATTCACTTGTTCTGTGTCTTAAGCTTTCAGGAAGATTTCTTTTGAAGAAAGAATTTCATGGTTGAAACTACTGTGCCTTACACAAAGGGATAGAGATAATTTATTTTAATGAGAAGTTTTAAAAGAACAGAAGGAAAATGGAAGGCTTAGAGATGAAAGGGAGACCTAATGCTGGCAGGATCCTCCTACTCACCTTTATGCTGCTGCTATCTTTTCTTCCCACAAAATACAAACTGTTAGAGGATTGCTTTCATAGGCCCAGAGAGGCTTGATGATAGTATATGCTCATTCTCAAACTTTCCTGGGTTTGAAAAGTAAACACTCCAAAGTAAGCATATTGATTCACTCTTGGATTCTCTTCAGGTGGTATACGTATGTATTCCCAAATCCTCTTTCAGTCCATTCCTTAAATTAATACAAGTTTGGATTTGCCCATAAGCCATCCAAGTGTCAAGTGCTTTGGTATATCCTCCGAATACAGGAGACTCTTACTGTGTTAGAATGGCATTTTGATATTATCTGTGACTTTAAATGGCCTCAGGCAGTGGTTTTCTGGCTGTTAGCAAGGATGAGAGATGTGTTTAAAGCTTTAGAAGAATCAAATACATTGTAATGTGAGGAAGTTGAGGGAATAGAAACTATAATTGCCATATGATACATTGCTTCAAAGATAATGCTTTGAATTCTGACAATTTTATTTCTTCCTTTCTAATCCTTATATGTTTAATTAATTAACATCTCTATTCTTGCTATGCTGGTGTTGAATAAAAATGGTAATGATGGTCATTCTGTTTCCTGATTATCATTAAAAGTGACTTATAATCTTCCTCATGTTAAGGACCTTTCTCCTATTTTGTAAAGAGACTGTTTTTTAAAATAATTATAAATGGGTTAATATGTGTGAGATGATTACATATCTTTCTTTAATCTGTTAACATGGTGAATTAATTTATAGATATTTTTCTCCTTGTTAACTCATCTTGCATTCCTGGGATATATTCATCTCTGAAAATGCTTTCTCCCTTCCTGGATGTGATGGCACACTCCTGTAATCCCAGTGACTCAGGAGGCTGAGGCCAGAGGATAGCAAGTTCAAAATCATCCTCAGCAACTTAATGAGGCTCCAAATCACTCAGTGAGACCCTGTCTCAAAATAAAGAATAAAAAATAGTTGGGGATGTTGCTAGTAGTTAAGTGCCCATAGGTTCAATCTCCAACCCCAAAACAAAACAAAACAAAACAAATCAAAGCAAAAAATATGTTCTCCCAATGCCTTGGGAGACTGAGGCAGGAGGATCACAAGTTCAAAGCCAGCAACATAGTGAGGTCCTCAGCAACTTAATAAGAGCCTGTCTCAAAATAAAAAGGGGCTGGGGATGTGGCTCAGTGATCAAATGCCCCTGGGTTCAATCCCTGGTACCAAAACAAACAAATGAACAAACCAATAGAAACCATTATGATTAATTTACTTTGCCAAAAATTTGTTTATAACTTCTACATTTTATGTTCATGGGGGAGATTGCTTTGTTCTTTTCTTTGCTTAGCTGTCCTAATCTAAGTTTGATTTGATTTTTAGGCTACATTTACCTCATGGAATGAGTTGAGTAGTAGTTTTCCTTTTCATATTTTCTATAAGAGATTGAAGTGATCTATTCCTTGAATATTTAAAAGAAAATTGTAAACCCAACTGAGCCTTTGTTTTCTTTAAAATAATTGATTTAGTTTCATTGATAATTGTGGAAGCATTCACATTTTTGAGTCATTCTTAGGTCAGTTTTGTAAAGTTGTAATTTTTCTAGTAATTTATTAATTTCATCTAAACTTTCATGTTTGTTGGGATAAAATTGTTCATCGTATTCTCTTATCTGTTTTGTCTCCAAAGCTATGTTATTTTTTTCTATCCCTAATGTTCATGGTGTCTTTTTAACTAAATTTTCACTAAATTCATCTCTTATTTTATTATTGGTTCTTTCAAGTAATCAACTTTCAGCTTTTTGTTCGTTCTCTCCCTTATATCTTTCTATTGTATTTATGAAGTTGTATGAACACAAGAGAACCTCTAAACACATAAGACTAAAAATAGTACAACTATTCTTTTATTTGTGTTCATTATTCTTTTTGCTAAATTGGATAATTAGTTCACTAATTTCTAAATTTCTTTTCTATTATAACCAAGAACAATAACTCCCAAGAACCTTTGTAATAGGCACTTTTAATATGTTACATAAGTTTTGGTATGTGATTTGATATTTTCATTCTTACTTAGTTCTAAGTTTAAATACCTATAAATATTTTATGCCAGATATTTAGAAGTAGGTGCTTGAATTTCAAAATGTATTGAGAGTTCAATTTTTTTGTTATTAATTTCTGATATAATTGCATTTTATAATGATCAGAGGCTTAATTTGCCCAGAAGATATAACAATTCTAAATTTTTTTAGATCTAATAATATAGCCCCAAATTTATAAACCAAGATTTGATGGAACTACAGGGAAGCATAGAAGGATGATTTTAGCAAGAGATTTTAACACATATTTCACAGTAATGGAACAAGCAAACAAAATGTCAGTAAGGATAGAATATTTGAACACTGTCATCCTCAACCCTTATGTAGCAAACATACATAGAATGTTGCTCTCAAAAACTGCAGAGTAGGGGCTGAAGTGGTGGCATAGCAGTTGTGGTGCTTGCCTGGCATGTGTAGTAAGTTCAAATGCTCGCACCATGTACACAATGAAGTGTTGGAGCAGCAAAGCCACGTGAAAAACTAAATAAAATTGATTCTCTTTTTTTTTCTCTCTTTCACTGTCCCTCTCTCTTAAAAAACAAAAAACAAAACAAAAACAAAAAACAAAAAACTGCAGAGTACAGCTGGAGAGGTGGGCTCAGTGGTGCTTGCCTGGCATATATGAGAACCCAGGTACAGTTCCCAGCAACACAAATACAATTACGTGGAGAACAAAAATAACAGATAAAAAAATAAAAATTAACTTAAAAATTTGTGGAGTAAATATATATATATATCACATAAAGAAAATTCATAATAATTGACTCTATGCTGGGCACTATGGTGCACACTTGTAATCCCAGCTAATTGGGAATCTGAGGCAGCAGGATCATAAGTCAAGGTCAGCCTGAGCAACTTGGCAAGACCCTTCCCTAAGGTAGAAAATAAAAAGGGCTGGGGATGTAGCTCAGTGGTAGAATACCCATGGATTCAGTCCCTGGTGCCACCAAAAATAAATAAATAAATAAACTCTGATGAGTCATAGAAGAATGTACAAAATTAAAAAGAATTGGAACAATACAGAATATGTTCTCTATTCATAGTATGATTCAACATGAAATAAGATTTCTTACAGTATTTTTTATTAAAAATATTTTTTATTAGTGCATTATGGTTGTTTATAATGATGGGCTTTGTTGTCATATATTCAAAGATGCACACAATATAGCAATACAATTTGTTGAGTAACACCCTCCCCCCATGCACCCCTCTACCTCCCTCCTGTCCCCCAATTCCTTGTCTCTCTTCTGGATCCTATATTTTTCCTAAAATACCCAAGTATAGTGACCTAATTCTTACACCTAGGAAGAACATTTTTTATATAAATGACTATACAGTGACATACTTATAAATGCTTGGAATGTACCTTGCTTTATCTCAGTTTCAATTTCCCCTTCTCCTCCTTTCCTATCATCCCTTGTTATTTTTAATATATTTGACAATAGCATTAAACATTTACATTTTTGTAAAGGCATGCAGTATAGCTTATTCAAATATCTTATGCAGTTTCTTGCAACTGTATCTCATAAATATTGACACATTGCATTTTTGTTCCATGGTTCTAATACATGAGTTTGTCCACCTTTTCCCCAAGCCTGGGTTTAGCTCCAGCCTCCACAAATAAGGGAAAACATTTGGCTTTTGACTTTCTAGTTTTGGCTAATTTTGCTCATCATGATTTCTTCCATTGCCAATCATTTACCTTCAATGACTGCAATATTGTTGTTTCTAATAGCTGAGTAGAATTCCATTGTATATATGTACCAGAGCTTTTGGATCCATTCATCCAGTGAGGGGCATGTGGATTGGTTCCATAATTTAGCTATTGTAAATTGAGCTGCTATGGACATAGATTTTGCTGTTTCACTGTAATGTGCTAAATCTAACTCCTCTAGAAAAATAGAAGAGGGATAGTTGGGTCATATGGTGGATCCAAACCTAATTTTTTCAGAATTCTCCACACTGCTTTCCAGAGTGGCTGTACCAGTCTGCTGCAATTCCACCAATAGTGTGCTAGTGTTCCTATCTCCCCACAGCACCTCCAGCATTTATTATGTTTCTATTCTTCATCTTTGCCAGCCTGACTGGACTGAAGTGAAATCAATATGGTAGATTTGATTTGCATTTCTCTGATTACCAGTGATTTAGAACACTTTCTCATGTATTCATTGGCTTGCTCAATTTCCTCTGTTGAGAAGTTTCTGTTTAGCTCTCTGGCCCATTTATTGATTGGATAGTTTGTGCTTTTGTTATTGAGTTTTTTGAGTTCTTTGTAAATTTTGGTTATTAGTCCCCTGTCAGAGGGATCACAGGCCATAATTCTCTCCTATTCTGTAGGTTGTCTCTTGACTATTTTGACTGATTCCTTGACTGAGCAAAAGCTTTCTAATTTAATGCATCCCACTCATTAATTCTTGACTTACTTTCCCTTAGGGAATTTTGTTGAGGAAGTCGTTGCCAACTCCATATGCTGGAATGTTGGTTGTAATTTTTCTTCTAGCAGTTGTATGGTAGTTGGTTTAATTCCTAATTCATGGATCCATTTAGATTTGATTTTGGAGCAAGGTTAGAGATAAGGATCTAATTTTAATTTTTTGCAAGTGGCTGTCCAGTTTGCCCAGCATCATTTGTTGACTAGGCTGTCTCTCCTCCATGTTATATTTTGACCCCCTTTGTCAAAGCTCAGATGTTTAAAGATTTGCAGGTTTGTCTCAGAGCCTTCTATTTCATTCCATTGGTCTTTATTCCTATTTTGATATCAGTATTATGCTGTTTCTATTACTATAGCTCTATAGTATAAATTTAGATCGGATATTGCAAAACCACCTGTTTCATCTTTCTTACTTAGTAATATTTTGACTATTCTGGGTTTCTTGTTGTTTCAAATTAATTTGAGAATTGCCCTTTCTATATCTGTAAAGAATGACCTTGGAATCTTGATGGGGATTGCATTGAATCTGTATTGTGCATATGGCACAATGGCCATTTTAATTATATTAATTCTGCCTAAAAGAGCATGGAATATCTTTTTGTCTTTTCAGGTCTTCTTCAGTTTCTGTTTTCAGTGTTCAATAATTTTTACTGTACAGGTTTTTTACTTCTCTTGTTAGATTAATTCCCAAGTATTTTATTGTGTTAGAGGGTATTGTGAATAGGATCAATTTCCTGATTTCTTATTCTGGCATATGTTAGCGTATAGGAAAGTTATTGATTTATGGGTGTTGATCTTGTAGCCTGCTACTTTGCCAAATCTGTTTATTAGCTCTAGCAGTTTTCTGGTGGAGTTTTTTGGATCATCTAGATGTAGGGTCATGTCATCAGCAAAAGGGGATAGTTTGACTTCCTCCCTTCCTATTCTTACCTGTTTGATTTCTTTCTCTTGCCTGATTGCTCCAGCCAGGGTCTCAAGGACTATTGAATAAAAGTGGTGAGAGCAAACAGCCTTGTCTTGTTCCTAAGTTTAGTAGAAAAATGCTTTCAACTTTTCTCTATTTAGTATTACACTACCTGAGGGTTTGGCATACGTGGCCTTTACAAAGTTAAGAGAAGTTTCTTTGATCCCTATCTTCTCTAGAATTTTGAGCATAAATGGGTGCTAGATTTTATCGAAGGCATTTTCTGTATCTATTGAGATGATCATATGGGGTTTTTTTTGTCCTTAATTCTGTTTAAGTGATGAATCACATTGATTTGTGTATGTTGAACCAGCCTTGCATACCTGGAATTAAGCTCACTTGATCGTGATGAATTATCTTATTGGTATGTTTTTGAATGCATTTTGCTAGAAATTTATTAAGGATTTTTGTGTAAATATTCATTGGGGATATTGGTCTGTAATTTTCTTTTTTTGATGTGTCTTTGTTGGGTTTTGGTATCAGAGTTATGGTTGCTTCATAAAAAAGTGTTTGGGAGAGTTCCCTCTTCATTTTCTTGGAATAGCTTAATAAGGACAGGTGTTAGCTCTTCTTCAAAGGTGTGGTAAAACTCAGCAGGGAATCCATAAGGTCCTGGGCTTTTCTTCTTTGGTAAACTTTTAATTGCTGTATGGATTTTAGTGCCTGCTATTGGGCTATTTAGGATTTCAGTTTCATCTTGTGTCAAATGATATAGGACAAACAGTACAGACTTGGTAGTTTTATCAATTATGATTAAAAAAAAGGTATGACAATGGGTATTTTGTAAGTCATTACTCACAAAATTATATGTTGATGTACTGTTTGGTGTATTGGAAATATGCTGCTAAATCATACTTTAACATAAATTACAAACTGCCAATAGCAATGATTTATTAATTTTTTTGTACAGCTCCTATAAGCATTAGTCACAGTTCTAGATGCATAGGATATAGTTGTGAACAAGCCAGAGTTCTGGTTCAGGTCAGGGCAGTAGTCAGAATATACTGGATGATTACGATACAGTGGCACAATGGAAAGCAGACAAAAGTCGTACATATTGCTCACTGGAGAAGTTTGTAGTGATTACTTATCTGAAAATGTCTTTGTTTCATCTTCAGTTTTGGTGGTTATTTTTGTTGTTTATGTTATTCTATGGAGACAGTTTTTTCCTTCAAGACTTTGAAATTATCGTTAAAGATGTTTGATAAGCATGTATTGTTTCTGATGAAAAGCTGATGTTTGCTTTTTAAATTTCCTCTTGAATGTAATGTTTCTTTTTTGCCCTCCCTCCTCTCCTTTCCTCTCTCTTCTCTCTTCTACCTCCCTTGTTTTCTTCTTTCCTTCTTATTTCGAACTTTGCTAAGCTGCAGACTTCCCATTAAGCTCACAGTCCTCCAGAAGCTATTTTTATCAGTCTAATGGAGTCATACAGTAGCTTAGTATTTGGTCAAAGACTGAAAGATATACCTCTCTACAAAATTTGCCCTGTAAATTCCTGCCTCCTAAGCAGCCTTGAACTCCGACTTCTGTTTTATTCCACCCACTTGCTCTCTATTTCGGCTCCTACTTCTCTGTGTTGCAGTTTGGAAATTGTCCCCAACCAGAAACCAGAGTGCATGGAGAGTTCAACTCCTGTTTTCTTTCTCTCAAATATCACAACCTTGTCCTGTTCTGAGACCAGTGCCTGAAAACAGTTGTTCCTCACATTGTGTCTAATTTCATAATTGCTGACAATGGAAGTATAAGTTCTATACCCGTTATCTTGTCTTAGCTGGAATTGGAAATTGTATTAAACATTTCGTTGGGAGAATGATTTTGTTTTTCAGAATTTCCATTTTGAAAAATGCTATTGAAAGAAATTTCACTTTTTATTCAGACACAAACAGCTTCCACTTTTTTTTTTTTAAAAAAGAGGGACAGTGAGAGAGAGAGAGTGAAAGAGAGAGAATCAATTTTATTTAGTTTTTCTAGTGGCTTTCATCGCTCTGACACTTCATTGTATACATGGTGCTGGGGTTTGAACCCGGGTCCTTGTGTATGCCAGGCAAGTGCTGTAACTGCTGAACCACTACTCCAGCCCCCAACTTCCACTTTTTAATTTGAGTTATTTAAAAATTGAGCAAATTGGCCTGGAGTGGTGGCTGAACTGTGTCATGCTTCTCTTGGTTTAAACTTGGGTTTGAACCCTAGCACCACATATACAATTAAGTGTTGGAGCAGCAAAACCCAGATGAAAAGATGAAAAACCAAATAAAGTTCATTCTCTCTTAAAAGAAATTGAATAAATCCTGATTTTTTTTTCATGGTAAAAGTGAGTCTTAAGTTCATCTATTAAAAAAGTCTATCAGAAAGTTATAAATAGGGTAGAGTGTCAGAGGCAAAAATACTAGAAGAGCGGAAAGGTAAAAGGTGACTCTTCACTTTTATTCACCTGTCATTAATTTATTCAGTCACTCATCCAGCATATATGTATTTATTGCTCAGTGCTAGATATATACAGGTGATTTAGAAATAGTGTTACTCTTCAAGGGATAATAAGAAAATATTAGAGAAATATAAACAAGTAAAAAATTAAAAAGCAATATAGAATTTTTTCCAGTGAAGGGGCATTTTGTCAAAAACAGGGAAAACCTGAAAAACTGTCATAGCCAAGACTGGTCTAACGGGATATGATCACTAAATAGAATATATATTTCAAATGGGATCCTGAAAAGAAAGGACACAGATTAAAAAATAATGAAGTCTGATTAAAGTATGGAATTTAGTTAATGATATATCAATATTGGTTCATTAATTATAACAAAATGTATCATAAAAATGTAAGATGTTACCAGTAGGGGAAACTGAATGTGGGGATATATGGCACCTGTGTATCATCTCAGTGTTTGTAAAAATCTGAAACTGCCCTAAAAAATAAAGTGTATTTAAAAAAAACCAATATGAATATGCAGTGATATCTGTGGAGTCCAAAACTTGAGTGGCTTCAATAATAAATATTTAGGAAGCATTTGATTTTTATAATTTTTATAATGGTGCTAACTTCTTTATAAATGTTATAAGCACTATTTTAAATTTTTTTTTCAGCATTGATGCTGATGGAACAATGACTGTAGACTGGGATGAGTGGGAGGACTACTTTTTACTTCATCCTGCAAAAAATATCAATGAGATTATTCATTTCTGGAAGCATTCCACTGTAAGATTACTTTGTGTTTTACCATGTTTTCATTTTTCTCCAAATGTCATTGCTATCATTATATAGTCCCTACAGCACTTGCTGCTTCAGTAGCTAAAGTTACAGTAGTCCTTAGTAATGTTCTACTGATTTAGTTAGTGTGGTTAGTATTTCACAGGCACAGTAATCACAGATTTCTTTAATTGCTGAAATCTGGATCTCAAAATAGATGCTTACAAAAGGGGCCTACATTGTGTTAAGAATTACTTGGGGCTGGAGCAGTGGCTCCGCGGTTACGGTACGTGCCTGGCATTCGCAAGTACATGGTTCAAACCCCAGCGCCCATGTACACAACTAAGTTGTTGAAGCAACGAAAGCCATGTGAAAAACTCAATAAAAATTGATTCTCTCTATCTCTCTCTGTCACTGTCCTTCTCTCTTAAAAAAAAAAAGAATTAATTACTATGCAATAATTGAACTGCCCTAGAAATGTAAAAAAATAATATACGTTTCTTTTTTCATAGATAGAAGTTACCAACTAGGTCTTCTGCCATAGGAAATGTAAAGTCAAGTATTAAGATTTCACATCTTGGAAACAGTGCCTGTTAATTTTCTTTCTCCTTGTATGTTTTAGTTTTTCTGGTATTTTGTATGCAAAAATATAATTTTAGATTGTCTAGGGGGCATTTTAAATATTATGTTAAGAAATCCCCAGTTCTGTTTAAATCCTATGAGAAAATAAAATAAAAAATAAATCCTATGAGAAACAAAAAAAATTAAGATTTCAAATTCATAGAGTCAGAAAGAATCAAATATATAATCTATCTCCTGATTTTTTAAAAAATAAAATAAGCAATTGATTTGGAGTTGTAAGGAGCAAAAGAGATCTTGTAATTGAAGACTTTTTTTTTTCTTTTTAGGTCTGATGTGTGAGGGGTTAAGTTAACAATTTGTTCATGACATCCTGTTCTCACCCAATCTCATGGAGTTTTGTCTCTTTTACATACAGGGGAAGAAAAAGAGCATAAATTCTGGGGTGAGAATGTCTGGATTTGAATCTCACATCTGCCACCAGTCACTACCTATATAAGCCCCTCTGTGCCATAGTTTTCTCAATTATATAGTGGAAATAATGGGATAAGTTTTGAGAATTAAATTAGTATATTCTTAGATTTAAAGCAGTGTTAACACTCAAGTGTCTAATTAGTATTAATTATAATAGTCACTTATTGTAATGTTTTGTGTTCCTAAATATTTGTATATTCTTAGGAAGCACATGTAGTATTCTTTCATGTGTTTTTTATTTATATTGATAGCATTATGCTAGAGGTCATATCTGGTTTCTTACTTGATGATTTGTCCTTCTACCTCTTCCCCTCCCCTTTTCTACCCTCCTCCTCTCCCCTTTTCCCTCCTCCTTCTCCTTTTCATAGTGCTGGAGATTGAATCCAGGGACTTACGCATGCCAAACAAGCACTCTACCACTGGGCTACATCCCTAGATCCTCTGATTTGTCCTTTTTATATCTTCATCTAATTTATTGCTTCTAACTACTATATAGCATGCATTTACCACATCTCACTTGTCTATTCCCACAGTAATGGACATCTCAGTTTTTTCCAACTCTTCACCCACAAAAAATGGTTTCTTCTTATGTACCTTAGGGAATTTCATGTTGATTTCTGAGTTAGGGAATATGCATTTGTATATTATACTAGGGCATCAGTCTTAATTCTATGCATTATTGCCATATTGTTTCCAAGAATGGCTTACTATAGAAATTAGTACTCCCACCAGCAATGTGAAGTTTCCTGTTTCTTTACATATTGTTTATTGCTTGATACTATTCAGTTTTCTGTTATCTTCCATTTCATTGGGTATAAAGTTGTATCTCATTGTTTTAATGTCCATTTCTTTAATTCCTAGTGAATTTTGAACAGTTTTTCTAGAAATATTAAATGTTTGCATGTTCTTCTTAATGAATTATCTGTTTATATCCTTTATTTTTTATGTGCTTTTTATCTTTGTTGTTTCATAGGAGCTATATACTATCCTGGATATTAATACCTTGTTGAACTTAGACTTGTGAATATTTTTCCTAGAAAGTCATTTGTCATTTTTTCCATTCTATTTTTAGTTGAACAGAAATCTGTATTTGGAATGGTTTGCAATTTTTGCATTTTATTTAAGTATTTCCCTACATTTTGGTCACAAAGGCATTCTATATTTTCTTTTATAAGCACTATAGTTTCATATTTTATGTTTAGGTCTTTAATTCTCCTGCAGTTCTTGTTCATATATGGTTAAAGACAGGCCTCTGATTTTATTTTTTCCATGTATTGAGGGAATTTTGTTAATATAGTTTACTAATCAGTCTGTTCCTTCCACATTTGTTTGTAGTATCACCTTTCTTAGATATTAAGTTTCCATATGAACTTGGCTTTTTTCTTTAGCTTTCTCTCTCTCTCTCTCTCCATCTCTCTCTATCTCTTTCACTTTTTGTCTGTTTCTTATAGCACAATCAAACTGTTTTTATTATAACAATGGCTTTAATGTTATAATACTGACCTGGTAAAGTAAATACCTCCTCCTTACTCTCCTTACCATATTGATCTTTATGTTTTTAAATCAAAATCAATCCAGTTTTTTTTAAAGATGGAGAGAGATAATCAATTTTATTTATTTTTTCACCAGTTTTCTATTTCTCAGACACTTAGTTATGTATGTGATGTTGGGGTTGGAATCTGGGTCCTCACACATGTCAGGCAAGTGCCAAAACTGCTGAACCACCACTCCAGCTCCTCAATCCAGTTTTTTAAATGGACTTTTATCTTTCCACATAGATTTTGGAGTTTCTTAATTCTAGCAGCAATTTTTTTAGAAACTCAATTATGGTTATTGCTGTAACAACCTACCATAGACTCAGAGGCTTAAACAAAAATTTCTCAAAGTTCTGAAGACTAAAAATTTGAGATCAGGGGTCTGGTTTTTGGTGGGTACTTTGCTTCTGGTTTACAGGGCATGTCTTCTTTTGTACTTACACATATTCATAAGAGAGATAGCTAGCACTTTGGCCTCCTTTGTAAATTGTCCCCTCTCTAAATACTATCACACTAGGATTAGGATTTCAACATATATATTTGGGATGGGGAGACATAAACATTCAGCCCACTGCATTCTGCCCCTTGACCCCCCAAATTAATGTCCTTATTTGAAAAATAAATTCATTCAATTCCTGTGGTCCCTCCCCTCAGTTCTTTATTTGTTATAGTATTGACTCTAAGTCTAAAGACCAAAGCCTTACCTAAATATCACTTCAGTCAGATATGGGTGAGGTCTGGGGCACAGTTCATCCTGAGGCAAAACTCCTTTCCAGATATGAGCCTGTGAAACCAAACATATTGTATGCTTCCAAGAACACAATGGTGAGATGGACATGGGATACATATTTCCATTGTAAATGGAAGAAATAGAAAGAAGGGCAGAAAAGATGGGCCCCAGACAAGTCTAAATCTAGCAGGGAATGAATGCAAGGAGGATAGACAAGAAAAGAAACTTACTGAGCATGATTAGAACTTCCAAGAAGTATGGAATGAGATGAGAAGAAATAAGAGTTATTGGGATAAGAGAAAACATAGAACAACATTTGAATGGCATAAAGTACCTTCTCAATGAGATAGCCAAAGAAAAATTCCCCCATTTCAGAATTGATCCAAAAATCCAAATTCAAGATACCTATAGGACACCAAACAGCCCTAACTAAAAGAGAAACTTACTGAGACACATCATATGCAAAATGAATAACAGAGAAACCAAGGAATGACTTTTAAAACCAGTAAGAGATAAACACCAAATCACATTTAGAGGCAGACCAATAAGGATTACTATGGATTTTTCACCTCAGAAAATAAAGGCCAGGAGAGCATGGAATGATATTTTTCAAATACTGAAAGAAAATAATTTTCAGCCAAATATGCTATAGCCTTCAAACTCAGTTTTAAATGTGTTGGGGAAATAAAACTTCCATGATAAGATCAAATTAGCAACACACATGAACACAAAGCCAGCTTTACAGAGAATATTCAAAGAAAAACTTCATTCATAGAAACAAGCTAACAACTCCCAAAGCCTATAAACAGAGGAAAGTCAATAAAAACATAACTCACTAAAGGATATCCAAGATGGCACAAAGTACAGCAAAGGTCACAGTGCCAGGGACACAGAATCATACATCTATTCTAACACTGAATGTGAATGGTCTCAATGCCCCAATAAAAAGACACAGATTAGCAGACTGGAGCAAAAAGCAAAATTAAACAACATTCTTACAGGAGACACACCTCAAAGCCAAAAATAGACACAGATTGAAGGTGAAAGGTTGGCAGAAAACCTACCAAGCTTATGGACCAAGAAAACAAGCTGGCGTTGTGATCCTTATATCCAACAAAGTTAATTTTAACCAAAAATTAGTCAGAAGGGATAAAGAATGTCACTACATCATAGTAAAAGGAACAATACTTCAAGAAGACATAATGATAGTTAACATTTTTGCCCCCAATTACAACACTTCTTTCCAAATATGTGGAAAAAGTACTCAAGGTCATTAAACCTCTCGTTGATTTCAACACAATAATACTCTGGGACTTTAATAACCACTATCAACAATAGACAGATCATCAAAGCAAAAAATCAATAAAGATACATCTATTTAAACAACTCTATCAATCAATTGGACTTAACAGACATCTACAGAATATTCCATCCCAAATCAGCTGAGTTTACCTTCTCGGTGGCACACAGATCATTTTCCAAAATAGATAACATCCTAGTCCACAAAGCTAATCTTAGCAAATACAAAAAAGTTTATATAATCCCATGTATTCTTTCAAACAATAGTATGATCTTAACAATTAATATCAAGAAAAACAATAGAAAATACACAAATACTTGGAGACTGAATAGTACCCTCTTAAATGAAGAATGGATTAAAGATTAAATGAGAACAGAAATGAAGAAATTCTTGGAAACAAATGAGAAGGAAGACAACATTGAATTTCATGGGACAGTATGAAAGCATTCTTAAGAGGTAAATTTATAGCACTAGTGCCTTCATCAAAAGTAGACTTATGCTCAAACTTAAATCCTTACTAAAAGAGGAACAATAAAATTCCAAAACCAACAGAAGGAAGGAAACGAGATCAGAGTTGAAATCAATGAAACTGAGAACAGAAAAACAATACAAAGGGTCGAGAAAAAAGAGATGGTTCTTTGAAAAAATAAATAAAATTGTCAGACCCTTAGCCAACCTAACGAAAAGGAAGAATGAAGCGAAGCAAATCAACAAAATCAAGGATGAAAATGGAGAGACATGGGGCTGGAGTGGTGGCTCAGCGGTTTCGGCACTTGCCTGGCAAGCACGAGGACCCGGGTTCGAACCCCAGCACACGTACACAACTAAGTGTTGGAGCAACTAAAGCCATGTGAAAAAACTAAATAAAGTTGTTTCTCTCTTTCTCTGTCTCTCTCTCTTTAAAAAAAAAAAAGAAAGAAAATGGAGAGACATCACCACTGACTTAACTGAAATCTAGAGGATTATTAGAACTTATTTTGAAAAGCTGTAGTCTTCCAAGTTTGATAACCTCGAAGGAATGGACAAATACCTAGCCACTTATGACATTCCCAAATTTAAACAGGAGGACATTGAAAATCTAAACCAGCCAACCTGAGATAGAGAAATTGAAACAGCAATCAAAGGCCTTCCAAAAAAGAAAAGACCAGGACCTGATGGATTCTCAGCAGAGTTCTACCAGACCTTTACAGAAGAGTTAACACCTCTCCTTAGTAAGCTATTCCATGAAATTGAAAGGAATAGAACCCTCCCAAATACTTTTTATGAGGCAAATATAACCCCAATACTAAAACCCAGCAAAGACACAGGAAGAAAAGAAAACTATAGACCAATTTCCCTGATAAACACAGATGTAAAATCCTTAATAAAATTCTAGCAAATCACATCCAAAAACACATCAAAAAGATAATATATCACAAGAGGGCTTCATTCCAGGAATGCAACATATGGAAATCAATAAATGTAATTCATCATTTAAAACAGAATTAAAGATAAAATCATATAATCATCTCAACTGATGCAGAAAAGGCCTTCGATAAAATTTAACACCCATTTATGCTCAAAACTCGGGAGAAGATAGGGATCAAAGGAAGATACTTGAATTTTGTAAGAGCCATGTATGACAAACCCATAGCCAACATTATATTTAATAGAGAAAGACTGAAAGGATTCCCACTAAATTCAGGAACAAGAAAACGCTGTCCACTCTCACCATTCTTATTCAGCATAGCCCTCGAAACCCTAGCCAGAACTATCAAACAAGAGAAAGACATCAAAGGAATTTGAATAGGAAAAGAGGAAGTCAAGTTATCTCTATTTGCCAGTGACATGACCTATATCTAGCAGACCCAAAAAGCTGAATCAGAAGACTTTTAGAGCCTATAAATGAATTTAGCAAAGTGACTGGTTACAAGATAAATACTCGTAACTCAGTAACTTCCCTATACTCCAGCAGCAATTCCACTAAAGAAGAAATCAGGAAATCTGTCCCATTCACAATAACCTCAAAAAGAAATACTTGGGCATTAATCTAACAAAGGATATAAAGGAACTCTATAATATAAACTATCAAACATTTTAAAAAGAAATTGAAGAAGACCTGAGAAAATGGAAAAACATTCCATGTTCTTGGTTAGGTAGAATGAATATAATTAAAATGGCCATTCTGCCAAAAGCCCTGTACAAATTCAGTGCAATCCCCATCAAGACACTAATGACATTCTTCATGGATATAGAAAAAGCAATTCTCAAATTCATTTGGAATAACAGGAAACCCAGAAGAGCCAAAACATTACTAAGCAAAAAAGAGGATGCAGGAGGTGTCACAATACAACAGGGCTATAGTAACAAAAACAACGTGGTATTGGTATCAAAACAGACATGTTTTAGAAGAAAGCCTGTTCAACAAATGGTGCTGGATGAACTGGGCAGCCATATGCAGACAACTGAAATTAGATCTGTATCTCTCACCCTGCACAAATATCAGATTGAAATGGATTAAAGAATTATAAATTAAACAAGCAACTATACAATTGCTAGAAGAAAAAATGGGATCAACACTCCATGACATAGGTGTAGGCACTGCCTTCCTTAACAAGACTCCCATAGCTCAAGAATTAAAACCAGGAATGAGTAGGGTGCCATTAAACTGAAAAGCTTCTGCACAGCTAAAGAATTAGTTGTGTCAAGAGAGAACCTACAGAATGGGCGAAAATCTTTGCCTGCTATGCCTCTGACAGTGTACTGATATCCAAAATATATGAAGAACTCCAAAAACACCACCACAACAGGGAATACTCAACTTCCATTTGAAGCCTAGCTATACACAGGCAGGCAGAGAACTCAGAAATGTCAACAACATATACTAACAACATATAATAACATATTATTATATATGTATATGTTCATTTCAAACTATAGTATGGTGGGATTACAGATGAGATATGAATTTGGGGAATGGATGAAGGGGGGTAGATCAGATGCTGGTTTAGATTGGCCTTAACTTAATATCTCACTATGTCAATATCAATGTATGCATGAATATGTAATAATTCCCTCCAATATGTAAGACTATGTTGAACTAATTAAAACAACAACAAAAAAACAAACAAGCAAACAAACAAAAACTGAATACCAAAACCACAAGTAATCCAATCAGTGAATGGGCTAGGGACCTGAACAGAAATTTCTCAATAGAGGAAGTCCAAAAATCACATAAATATATGAGAAAATGTTCTACATTACTAGCAGTCAGAGAAATGCAAATAAAAAATTCACTAAGTTTCCAACTCCCTCCTGTCAGAGTGGCAAAAATGAAGAATATGAACAATAACAGATGCTGGAGGGATTGTGGGGAGAAAGGAACACTATTAACACTGTAGGTGGGATTGCAAACTTGTACAGCCACTCTGGAAAGCAGTGTGGAGACTCCTCAAGACTCCTCAAAAAATGAGGGTTTGAACCACCTACAACCCAGTTATCTTACTCTTGGGTATTTTCCCCAGAAGGCTAGAATTGGTGTGCTACAGAGATACAACTCCATCAATGTTTATAGTGACTCACTTTACAATAGCTAAACTATGGCACCAACCCAGATGCACCTTGCTGGATGAGATAATTAAAAAACTGTGAGATATATATATTTCTACTCTACTATTAGAATGATATCATGGCATTTGCAGCCAAATGGGTAGAGATGGAAAAAATTATGCTGAGTAAATATCCCAAACTTAGAGACTTAAGGGCCAAATGTTTTCTCTCATATGTGGAAGCTAGAGTAAAATCTAAGACAGGATGAAAGTTAGCTAAGTTTAAATAATAACCTCAACATAGTTGAAAATTTACAAAAGTTGGGGGAATCATAACTGTGAAGGAATGGGGAGAAGGGAGGGAGGTAGGGAGGGAAGTGAAGGATTAGCAGGGATTGTCAATGCAAACAGGAACTCAACTCCCATGAGAAGCCCAACTATACACAGGCAGGCAGAGACACTCAGAAACTTCAAAAATTAATATACATGTATATGCTTATTTCTATCTATAACATGGGGGTATTGCAGAGGAGACATGAAAGCAGGAGTGGACCAAGTGGGGAGATCTGGGACTAGGATAGGCCTTAACTTACTTTGTCAATATCCATGTATGCATGAATATGTAACAGTGATTCCCTCCAATATATAAGAATATGTCAAACAAATAAAAAAGGGGAAGGGGATCAAAAGGCATTGTGAGCAGAGAAAAAAAGAAATAAAAAGAATTCATGTCTCAGTAATATCCTAAGGTTATTTGTGTATGCCTTTGATATTAAGAAGTATAATTTGTCCAGTGATTTTACATCTGAATATGTATCCAAGAGAACTGAAAATAGATTCTCAAAGACATATATTTCACCTTTATTTATAGTAGCATAATCCGTACTAGCTGAAGGATGGAAATAACTGAAGTGTCCATTGATGGATGTATAAATAAAACATTGTACATACATATGATGAAATATTATTCAGCCTTTTATTTATTTTATTTTATTTATTTTTTTTATTCAGCCTTTTAAAAGAAAAAATTCTGACACATGCTAAATGATGGATGAAACTTAAGGAAATTATGCTAAATGAAATAAGACAGACCTCAAAAAACAGATGTTGTAGATGAAGTATCTAGAGTCAAAAGTATAAGGACATAAATGGTTGCCAAGGTCTGAGGGGAGAGGGCAATGGAGAGTTGTTGCTTAATAGGTGTGGAGTTTCCAAGGGAAGATGCTGCAGAATGAGAGTGATCAAATTCTGTTACGTGTATATGAATATGGCATAATTAATCCCACTATTATTTATTATTATAAAACACCAATAAAAATCAGTAAATACATTTTAAAAAGATAGAAAAAGTAGAATAGGGGTTCAGTTTTGCAGGATGAAAGTAGTTCTGGGAATTGACTAAATAGAATGTAAATGTACTTCATACCTCTGAACTGTATACTTTAAAGTGGTTTAAATGACAAATTTTTATGTATAGTACCACAATTATTTTTATATCTTCACTATATAAAACAAAGGAGTACTAAACCATAATAATTTGACTCTGGTATTGTGGAATATCTGATTCATCATCTGACGTAGAAGGTCAATCAGAAAAAAATCAAGTGAAAGGACTATCAAAATTAGTTGAATAAAAGCAGTTATCATTTGTAAAAAAAATCTGGTGTTGCAATAGCTATACCTGGCAAAGTAGATTTCAAACATAAACTAATCAGAAGAGATAAAGAAGGCCACAACGTATTAGTAAAGGGAACCAATATAACAAGAATATATAACCATAGTAAATATGTACTCTCCAAACAAAGGTGTGCCCAAATATGTGGATAGATTACTCCATGACATAAAACCATGTGTGGACCTCAACACAATAGTCCTGGGAGAATTTACTACTCCTCTGTCACCAATAGACAGATCATGACAGCCAAAAAACAAGAGATTTGCACCCTAAACAACACCATAAGTCAAATGGACTTAACAGCCATCTATAGAATATTCTACCCCCAAATTGGCTGAATATACCTTCTCCTCAGCAGTGAATGGATCCTTCTCCAAAATAGATCATATTTGAGTTCACAAAGGAAATCTCAACCAATATAAAAAAGTAGATATTATTCCATGTGTCCTATCAGACAATGATGCCATCACTCTAGCAATTAACTGCAGAAATTATAACAGAAAATCCAAATATATATGGAGATTGAATATTACTCTATTAAACGAAGAATGGATCCAAGACAACATGAGAGGTGAAATCAAGAAATTCTTGGAAGAGATGAGAATGAAGACACAACATATTGAAACCTTGGGGCAACATGAAAGCATTCTTACGGGGAAAATTTATGGCACTGACTGCATACATTAAGAAATGAGGAGAGATCCCAAATTAGCTTATGCTCCATCTCAAATCCCTACAAAAGGAAGAATAATCTAATCCCAAATCCAGCAGAAGACAGGAAATAATCAAGATCAGAGCTGAAATCAATGAATTTGAGAACAAAAAAAAACAATAATCGATGAAATAGAGTGCTGTTTCTTTGAAAAAATAAAGAAAATTGACAGACTCCTAGCCAATCTTACTAAAAGAAGGAGAGAAATGAAGCAGATAAATAAAGTCACCAATGAAAAGGGAGCAATCATCTCTGACACCATGAAAATCCACCAAATTATAAGAACATATTTTGAAAAACAATACTCTTCCAAATTAGATAATCTGGAAGACATGGACAAATTTATAGACACATGCAACATCTTCAAATTGAAACAGGATGATATTGAAAGCCTGATCAGCTCAATAAGAGGCACTGAAATCAAGACAGCAATTAAAAGCCTTCCAAAGAAGAAAAGTCCTGGAGCTGATGTATTCCCTGCAGTTTTACCATATTTATGAGGAACAACTAACCTCTCCTTATTAAACTATTCCAAGAAATTGAAAAGGAGGGAAATCTCCCAAACACTTTTATTAGACAACCATAACCCTGATACTAAAACCCAACAAAGACCCACCAAAAAACAAAAAAAAAAAAAAGAAAGAAAACTTCCAATATCCTTAATATCAAAAAAGCAATTCTCAAATTCATTTGGAACAACAAGAAACCCAGAATAGCCAAAACATTACTAAGCAAGGGTTGGAGTGGTGGCTCGGCCGTTATGATGGTTGCCTGGCATGCCCATGTATGCAGGTTTGGCTAATTTTGCTCAGCATGATTTCTTCCGTTGCCATCCATTTACCTTCAAAGGCCACACTATCATTGTTTCTAATTGCTGAGTAGAATTCTGTGGTGTATATATAAAACACAGTTTTTGGATCCATTCATTCAGTGAGGGGCATCTGGGTTGGTTCTATAATTTAGCTATTGTAAATTGCGCTGCTATAAACATAGATTTTTCTGTGTCACTGTAATGTGCTGATTCTAACTCCTCTGGGAAAATACCCAGAAGTGATGGTTGTATGGTAGATCCATTCCTAAGTTTTTGAGGATTCTCCACACTGCCTCCCAGAATGGCTGTACCAGTCTGCAATTCCACCAAAAGTGAGCTAGTGTTCCTATCTCCCTGAAACTTCTCCAGCATGTTATTTTTTTTATATTCTTCATCTTTGCCAATCTGACTGTAGTGAGGTGAAATTTTAATGTATTTTGATTTGCATTTCTCTAATTACTAGTGGTTTAGAACACTTTCTCATGTATTCGTTGGCTAGCTCAATTTCCTCTGTTGAGAAGTTTCTATTTAGCTCTTTGGTTCATTTATTGATTGGATTGTTTCTGTTTTTAATATTACATTTTTTGAGTTCGTTGTAAATTTTGGATATTAGTCCCCTGTTGGAGGAATCACAGGCCATGATTATCTTCCATTCTTAGGTTGTCTCTTAACAGTTTTGACCAATTCCTTGGCTGTGCAGAAGCTTTTTAGTTTAATGGCATCATGCTCATTGATTTTTTACTTTAATTATTTCACTTTAAGAATCTTGTTGAGAAAGTCTTTCTCTACTGCCAAATACTGGAGTGTTGGTCCTTACTTTTCTTGTAGCAGTTGTATGGTAGCTGGTTTAATTCCTAGTTCCTTGATCCATTTTGATTTGATTTTTGAATAGGCTGTCATTCCTCTATGTTATATTTTGATTCCCTTTGTCAAAGATCAGATGTTTAAAGATTTGTGGGTTTGCAACAGAGTCTTCTATCTATTCCATTAGTCTTCATTCCTATTTTGATACCAGTACCATGCTGTTTTTGTTACTACAGCTCTATAGTGTAGATTTAAATCTGGTATTGCAGATTCACGTGTTCTGTCTTTCTTGCTTTGCAATGTTTTGGCTTTTCTGGATTTTTTTATTGTTCCAAATTAATTTGAGAATTGCTTACTCTATATATGTAAAGAATTACATTGGTATCTAGATGGGGATTGCTTTGAATCTGTATAGTGCTTTTGGCAGAATGGCCATTTTAATTATATTAATTCTGCCTAAACAAGAGCATGGAACATCTTTCCATCTTCTCAGGTCTTCTATAGTTTCTTTCTTTAATGTCCGATAGTTTTCACTGTAGAGGTCTTTTACTTGCCTTGTTAGATTAATTCCCAAGTATTTTATTCTTTTTGAGGATATTAATGAATGAGACCGATTTCCTGATTTCTTCTTCTGCCCTATTATTGTTAGTGATTTATGGGGTTGATCTTGTAGCCTGCCACATTGCTAAATCTGTTTATAGTCTGAAGCAGTTCTCTGGTGGAGTTGTTTGGATCTTCCAATTATAAGATCATGTTGTCAGCAAGCAGGGATAGTTTGACTTCCTCTCTTCCTATCCTTATCCATTTGATTTCCTTTTCTTGCCTGATAGCCCCGGTTAGGGTCTTAAGAACTATATTGAATAAAAGTGGAGAGAGTGGACAGCCTTGTCTTGTTCCCGAGCTTAGTGGAAATGCTTTCAGCTTTTCTCCATTAAGTATTTTACTAGCTGAGGGTTTGTCATATATAGCCTTTACAAAGTTAAATTCCTTTGATCCCTATCTTCTCTAGAGTTTTGAGTAAAAATGATTGCTGAATTTTATCAAAGGCCTTTTTCACAACAATTGAGATGATCATATGGTTTTTGTCCTTAATTCTGTTTAAGTGATGAATCATATTTATTGATTTGTATATGTTGAACAAGCCTTGCATCTGGAATGAAGCCCACTTGATGGTGGTGAATTATCCTCTTGATGTGTTTTTGAATACAGTTTGCTTAGAACCTTATTAAGGATTTTTGAGTCAGTGTTCATCAGGGATATTGGTTTGTAGTTTTCTTTTTTTAGTGTGTCTTTGTTGGGTTTTGGTATCACAGTAATGGTTGCCTCAAAGAAAATGTTTGGGAGAGTTCCCTCCTTTTTCAATTTCTTGGAATAGCTTAATAAGGACAGGTGCTAGCTCTTCTTCAAAGGTGTGGTAAAATTCAGTGGGGAATCCATCAGCTCCAGGGCTTTTCTTCTTTGGATGGCTTTTAATTGCTGTATGAATTTCAGTGCATGTTATTGGGGAGCTTAGGAATTCAGTGTTGTCCTGCATCAATTTGGGGATGTTGTATGTGTCTGTAAATTTGTCCATTTCTTCCAGATTATCTAATTTAGAGGAGTATAGTTTTTCAAAATGTGTTCTTATAATTTGTTGGATTTCCATGGGGTCAGTGGTGATTGCTCCCTGTTCATTGGTGATTTTATTGATTTGCTTCATTTTCCTCCTCCTTCTTTTAGTGAGATTGACTTGAAATCTATCAATTTTCTTTATTTTTTTGAAATACCAGTTTTTGTTTCATCAATTCTTTTTATTATTATTTTGTTCTCAATTTCATTGATTTTTAGCTCTGATCTTGATTATTTCCTGTCTTCTGCTAGTTTTGGATTTTAAATGTTCTTCCTTTTGTAGGGATTTGAAGTGGAGCATAAGTTTATTTATTTGGGATCTCCTTTCATTTTTAATATAGGCACTCAGTGCTGTAAATTTTCCCCTTATGAATGCTTTCATGCTGTCGAAGAGCTTTCCATATGTTGTATCTTCATTCTCATTCTCTTCCAAGAATTCCTTAATTACTGTTCTCATGTCTACTTAGATCCATTATTTAATAGGGTGTTTATCAATCTCCATACATATATATATGTTTTCTGTTATAATTTTTGCTGTTAATTGCTAGGGTCATTTTGTCATATTCTGATAGGATACATGTAATAATATCTCCTTTTTATATTTGCTCAGATTTCCTTTGTGAACTAGAATATGATCTATTTTATGGCAGGATCCATGTACTGCTGAGGAGAAGGTATATTCAGCCGATTTGGGTGCAATATTCTATAGATGTCTGTTAAGTCCATTTGATTTATGGAGTTTTTTAGGCTGGAGATCTCTTTACTGTTTTTTTGCTTTGAAGATGTATGTATTGGTGACTGAAGAGAGTTGAAGTCTCCCAGTATTATTGTGTTGAGGTCCACAAATGGTTTTATATCATGGAGTAATTTATTCACATAGTTGGGAACATTATTGTTTGGAGAGTATATATTTACTATGGTTATATATTCCTGTTGTATTGTTCCCCTTACTAATGTGTAGTGACCTTCTTTATCTCTTCTGATTAGTTTATTTTTGAAATCTACTTTGTCAGGTATAAGGAGTACAACAGCAGCTTGCTTTCTTGGGCTGTATGCATGGTAGATTTTTTTCCATCCTTTCACCCTCAAAATGTGGATATCTTTGGCTGTAAGGTGAGTCTGTTGTAAGCAACATATGGTTGTATTTTGTTTTTTGAACCATCCGCTAATCTATGTCTTTTAATGGTGTATTGAGACTATTCACGTTCAGTGTTAGAATAGTGTGATTGTGGTTCATAATCATTGCATTTTATTAGTGAGCTCTGTGCTGTCTTGGTTGTCCTTTGATATTGTGTACTTTTATTGAATTTCCCATTTGTGGGTTTTAGTAGTGTTTGCTTATTCTTCTGCCTGGAGATTACCTTTAAGGATTCTTTGTAAAGCTGGTTTTCTGTTCATGAATGCTGCAAGTTTTATCATATCATGAAAAGTTCTTATTTCCCCATCAAATTTGAAGCTGAGTTTTATTCGGTATCATATTCTTGGCTGTATGTTGTGGTGATTCAGACATTGAAAGATCTCCTTCCATGATGTTCTTACTTTCAGAGTCTGAGGTGAAAAGTCAGACATGATTCTTATTGGTTTACCTTAGAATGTGATTTGGCATTTCTCCCTTGCTGCTTTTAATATTCTTTCCTTGATTTCCCTGTTGTGCATGTTGAATATGATATCTCAGTGAGTTTCTCATTGGATTAGGCCTATTGGGTGTTGTATAAGCTTCCTGGATGAGCATATCTGACTCTATTTTTATATGGGAAAATTTTTCTTTAATTATTTCATTGAGAATGTTCCTTATACCATTCATTTGCATGTTG
>PVKS010026252.1:0-28913 GCA_004027875.1 Aplodontia rufa | reverse complement strand
GGGCATGCCTATGGTCACGTGGCTAGTTAAGTGGCATGGCCAGAGCTTCGTCCAGGCCCTTGGATGTGCAGTCCAGTCTCAGCCTGTGAGGTGTCAGGGGAGGAGATGCAGCCATTACATTCTCTCCCCATCTGTACTCTGGAGCTAACAATTGTCGTTTCCTCTTGGGCTCTTGTCACTTTTCAGCAGGATAATTCACATAAAGGCCAGCCACGTGCCTTGTCAGTGTTAGCTGGAGTCACTCGTAACCGAGCAGCAGGCTCTGGTTTTCCTTATCTTTGGAAGGAAAACGGTGAAACCACATGGATCTGCGAGGCCCTGGATAGTTTCTGGGACCTTGCCTCGCTTTCTGGAGTCTGTTACTCCACTCATCAATTTAGAAGCCTGAGAGAGGCGCTGTGCCCTCGGGGTTGCGCTTCACCAGCCATGTGCTTTGGTCCACCTTGCCCCAGCCTGGATACTTGCCTGGGCAGGTGGCCGTGAGCCTGGTGACGGCTGACATGTGCTCTGCGAGTCTCTGCTGGTGACAGCTTTGCTTGCGTGAACCAGGAGAAAGGACACAAACCTTGCAGCCAAGCCCCTGTGACTGGCTTTGACCGCACATCTGGCTAGCCGTGACTCTGGGCATGCGTGTAACTCCGCTGGGCCTCGGTTTCCCACACGTAACTTGGGGTTCCTTGTGGACCTCAGCCGCCATCGTGGAGGCTTATGGCATGGAGCTCTGCCATGGCTGACGCTGGCTCGTGTTCCTCTCCTCCTTTCACTGTCTTTGGAGTCATTGGAAAGCCTGAGATGAGTCCACTGGCTCCCTTGAAATGCTTTCCAGCTCCGTAGCTTTGGTGGCTTTGTGACCCAGCGCCACTTCTAGGCAGGCTTCACAGCAAATGGTCTTACTTGCCTTGAGTAGGTTCCTCCTTAGCAGAAGGCCTCGGTGGCTGGACAGCCTGGCTCTAGTGAAAAATCTAGGGTCTGAGCCGATTTGAATGACTGGTGGAAATAATAAAATGAGTGCTCTGAAATACTTTTCTCCCCCATTGGTTTCAGAAAAAGGAAATTATTGGGTGTGTCACAAAGAACTTTAGAGTCTTTTGTGCACGTTGAAATTATTGGGTGACACTGTAGCATGCACATATTTGAAGTCCCTTGTCCACGCTGCTCCTTGCAGAGAAAACCTCATCATGTTGTGCATTTCAGAGAGTCTGGGTGTCTGGCGGTTCGGCCCGTTCACCGGCTGGGGCACAGGGAGCAGGGGCAGGCTGCGCACCTGGGGATGGAGAGACCCCGTGCCCCCGCTGCCCCGACTGCCAGAAGGGTGGTCCATGCAGCCCTGCTGTTCTCAGGGTGCCTCTGGCTCTCAGCAGAAACAGATCTTCTGTTTGTTGTCTGGGCCAGGTGGGTCTTGCGGCTGTCCTTGACATGGACTCTGAAGGTGGCCCCTTTCCTGGAGACTCTGGAGCTTTTGCTCTGCTGCTAGCTGGGGTGCTCTTGTTCCTCATGTTCACAGCCCTGGCCAATGCAGGCCCTGCACAAAGTAGGCAATTGATGGCTTGGGGTTTGATAGGTGAGGGACTGTCCAGCTTCTTCAGCAGCTAATATAGCAAGTTCCATACCAGGCCTCAGTGTTCACCGAAAACCACAAGTGGCTGAGCAGCCCTGGAAGACAGAACAGACTTCGAATCATTAACCCCAGGTCTTAATGCTGCACGAGTTGGTCCTAAATCCACTGCTTACAAGTGGGAAAAGGCCCAGAGAGAGAAGGTGGCTGCCCCAGGGTCACCAACCCAGATGACATCCAGCCTGGACGGCAGTGTGGGGTAGCTGGGCTCCGGCCACACCTGGGGCTCCCTGCCTTGCCAGGAAGGGACACCCTTGAGGCTCTCAGGCTTTGGCTCCCTGTCAAGGACACCCCCACATGGACAGGCCCAGGCTTGTCCTTTGATGTGCAGGAATGAGAAAGAGGTGGGGGCTGTGCTTGGACCTGGCTTCCACAGCAGGGTGGGTGTCTCCTTGGTCTCAGCTGTGACTGTCCACCCCCCTCCCCCTGCGATGGGTCCAGCCCTGCCTCTTCCTCCTTCCCTGCCCTCAGCCCCTGGTCCCTCTTTCCTTTCTGTCACTCCTTCTCCCTTCCCTCATGCTCGGCAGCAGGCCAGCCTCTGTCCTGGACCCCATCTCTGTCCTGGGTATACCTGTCCCCATCCCCTCACAGGAGACAGTCTGAGTAATGGCTGTTTTGGAGTCCAGGCTCCTTGAGACTCAATGTCCCAGACCACCCAGGCACTTTGAGAAGACTGTGTAAGGCAGCCCCACGTCAGCCTGTCCCCTGCCTCCGCACGCTTCCCTGCCCTCTCCTCCCGGTGTCTCTGTGAGACTGCACAGCTATTCTTTAGGAAGGAATTCTGAAGGGACCAGGGACCATCAGGGAGGGGAATGCCCTGGGCCTGGATGAGCTGCTAAACACTTGAAGCCTGGCCAGAGTGTCAGGCAGAGGTCAGGATTTCCACAGGGGAAGGTGGCCAGGCCTCTCCCTTCCTGCACCCTCCATGAGCTGCATGTCACTGGGAAGTACAGAACCATGCAGGCCTCGGTTTCTTCCCTGTGAGAGCCAGGACTGGATGCACAGGTGCTGGCGCAGCCACGCAGAGGACTCTGGAGCCAGGTTTCACTGGGCTCTGACTGCGGCCACCATGGTCTTGGTGATTGACCACAGCTTTTGTATTACAAATGGCTTTGCATTTAAATCCCAGGGTCCCCCATGAGTGTCTCTGTGCAGCCTCTCTCCTCCCTTAAAGGTGACTGGTGGGGCTGGAGTGGTGGCTCTGTGGTTACGGTGCTCACCTGGCACGCGCAAGGATGTGAACCCCAGCACCACATAACACAACGAAGTGTCGGAGCAACAAAAGCCACATGAAAAACTGAATGAAGTCGATTCTCTCTTTCTCTCGCTCTCTCACTGTCCCTCTTTCTCCTAAGAAAAAATGTGGCTGGCTTTCCCCCGATCTTTGGGGAGGGGCATGTTTCTGGGAACTTGATCCTGCTTCTCCCTGAACAGGGTCTGGCTGGGATGGTCACTCTGCAGGGCCGAGCTTTTCCAGAGTTGTGCCCGGGACTCGCTGGAGCTCTCCAGACCTACGGACAGATCCCAGGCAGCTCTGCACACCGTTTACTTTCTACTGCAGAACTCGATGCTCCCTCCTGCATGTGTGTGCCTGCCTCAAGCCGCCACCTGCCTCTTCCCTGTCATTACTTCAGATTAGTCGCAGACAGGAAAGTGGGACAGCTCTGGCCAGGATCATGCACACACTGCAAGCATGCAGGCCTGGATCAAGGGCTGATAGACTCAGCGGTAGTAGCAAAAGCTTCCGTCTCACTCGGGGAGGTGCCTCGAGCCGGGCGTGGGGCTCAGTGTTTCGCGCGTATAACTTCTCTTCCATGCTGGGAGGCCATGGTAACTTCATTGCAGTTTTTCTTTGTTTATTTTTAAGAGCGGGGGCGGGGGAGAGAATCAATTTTATTTAGTTTTTCATGTGGCTCTTATTGCTCCGACACTGCGTTGTGTACGTGGTGCTAGGGTTTGAACCTTCATCCTTGCACGTACCAGGCAAGCGCCTTAACCGCTGAGCCACTGCTCCAGCCCTCACTCCCGTTTTACAGATGAAAAAACCAGGTCGCGGGATGGTGAGGTCTGCTGGCTGAGGTCATGCAGCCTGCACACAGTGGAGTTGGACTGAAAGGCGGGTACGTCTGCCTCCAAAGCCACCTGGACCTTTGACTACGATTTTGCTATGCCCTGCCTCTACAAGCTGAGACTCCGTGGGCTCCGAAGGCAGGTGGCCAGCGAGGAGGTGGCTGCAGATGTGGGCGGCTTGACCTCCAGGAGAATGCCTGTTTCTTGTAAAAATGGTAATGGTCGCCTAGTGTGCACTGTGGGGCGTGTAAGGAGGTTGTCTTTTACAAAGACAGTGTTGATGATGAACTCACCGTAGAGTCAAGCGTACTTTGAAAATAACTTTAAAAATCTGCTTGTGTTTGTGTGGCACACATTCGGGGCCAGCTGGGAAGATCTTGCCAACCGTGCTTACAGGATCCTTGCTGTAGCCAAAGCACAGATAAGGTGTCCCAGGCATGAGGAAGTGTGATCAAGGGCAAGGTGACTGTGGGAGAAGATTGCAGGACGGGCTTGCTCAGGAAGAGGAAGCAGGGGAGAAGTCACGGAAACTGTAGAGAGGAGGCCACCTCACTGGAAAGTGAGGAGTGGGCTCAGTTGTCCTGATAGCTGAAACAAAACAGCTGTGGCCATCATAAACACGTATTGTCCCAGGATAATCTGGGTGATGTGGGGGTGGTTGCATCCTGGTTGGGGATGGGTTCCCGCCCAGCAGTGTCTTAGCAGTATCTGCTCTGGTGCTAAGGAGGGGCTCTTCAGGGGAAAAGCGCTGACCCAGTGGGTTTGCTTTGGCCTGAATTGCCCGTGATCTGTTCCACCCACACAAACGCACTTCTTGGAACTCGTGAACTGACAATCATTGCCGTTTAACTGTGTGCCATCTACTCCATGGGCTGAAGGAGGGCGAATCATTTAGCCACCTTCAGCTCAGTGACTCACAACACCCACCCTTCGTTCTTTCTCCAGGTCTGTAGGGGTGGGCTAGGGGGCGCTGGGTGCCAGCAGCTCCTGGCCAGGCTCACCCAGGTGGCCCTGCTCTACTCTCTCACCCTCCTCTTGGCCCAACCGTGTTCTTCTCTGGCAGCCGCCAAGATGCCAGAGGGCAAGAGATGTCATGGCCTGTGTGAAGGGCTTACAGCTGCCCATGTGGTCACTTAGGCCTCATTCTGTTGGCCAGAGCAAGTCACCCAGCCCAAGGATGAAGGGACAGTTCACTCCTTTAGCTGCAGCGGCTGCGGAGTCATTCATGTGGCAATGGGCAAGAACACAGCAAGGCGTAATAAATTGGGCCCAGTAATGCAAAGAGCGATCAACTACTAGTTATCAACTACCACAGGCCGGGACAATGCGTGTGTAATGCTAGCTAACTTTTTTTTGAGAATTTAAGGCTAGATGTTTTTTTTTTTTTTTTAAAGAGAGAGGGAGAGAGAGAGAGAGAGAGAGAGAGAAAGAAAGAATCAATTTTTATTTAGTTTTCCATGAGGCTTTCGTTGCTTGGACACTTCGTGGTGTACCTGGTGCTGGGGTTTGAACTCACGTACTTGCGCATGCTAGGCAAGTGCCGTAACCACCGAGCCACCACTCCAGCCCCGGCCAGATGCTTTTAAAAGCACTTTTCTTGAATTTGTCCATTTAATGGTACAATACAGATCTGGTGAACGTTTCCTATTTCCATCCAAGGACACAGGGAGGAGAGAGATTTAATGTCCTGCTCAAGGTCAAAACTGGGCACGTTGATTCCAACATTCAGGCTCTCAGCTCTGACACTGTGCAAGATCTGTTGCTGACAGGGATGTCGTTCGTGAATGCAGAGAGGTCCAGATTTAGCTTCGGTGCCTTGTCTGAGGCCACTAGGTAGATACGAATTCAGAATCTGGACCCATGCCATCAATGTGTCCTGTCCGCTGTGCCAGAGGCCAGTGAGTGTCCACTGGGGAGTGGGGCTTTGTTCTGTGACCAACAGTGTCACACTCCAGCTAGAAGACTGCACCTGATAATTTTCCGTGTGTGTGCAGAACTCTCCAGTCTCGTTAGCTTTCTTCTGGGTCTCAGCAACAACCTTATGATATCTTCAAGCTAAATGTAAACGACACTTGATTAATATTCCTTGAAAGAAAATGTATTTCCCGACACACAGCCCAAAAAGAGATGCCAGCATCCAGACATCCCAGTCTGCAGGAGGCTTTGTGTTTTAGCAAAGGTTAATTAAGACCCATCGGATCTTCTCCCTTAAAATGTAAAAGTAAAATAATATAATTAGCTATTTTTTCCCAGAGGCCGGATTTAAATGTTCTACCTAAATGAAGCTATTTATTTAAATTCATCCAGATTTCCTTTGAAGTTTCATATACCTTTCTTCTGCTTTATCAGCTTATAACCACAATAATTTAATAAGTTTTTCCTAGGGTGAAATTGGATGCCCTTTATCGATCTTACACTGAGGAGGCATTCAATTACTTCATCTAAAGTGGTATTTCTGGGTCTCTCAATTACAATTCTGTTATAAATGGCTTGCTAATGATGCCTGGGGTACACAGGTTAACAGGGGGCACCCATGCAGAGGTGGGGTAATTGAGCGCTTTCTATTTGGGGAGCAGCTATCGGATCTCACTCGGTGGCGCCGGGTCTGTGTCCCCAGGGCACAGAATGGAGCCCAGGTTGGGCAGGCATCCGGCTGAAATGGACACCTGAGGATTTGGGTGGATAGGTGAATGGGAAAGCAGAGCGTCCCGTCTAATGGGAGTCCACCGGCACCAACTGTGGACATTCCAGACAGGCGGAGTGCAGGGGGCGCGCCCTGCGTATTTTTGAAGGGAGAACAGTGAGTGTTAGGTTTCTGAACAACTGTTCGTGGGATGATCTGTGGCAGATGGAGAAGGCCAGCTGAGAAACATGATAGCAATCCATTTTCCCTCCCGCGCTGTCGCGTTAATTGGATTCTTTGATTTTTCTTCATTGAGCTGTGTTATCGAATAGCTACACGTGTTGTAAAGATCCTCTTGAGGGGCTGGAGCAGTGGCTCAGCAGTTAGGACGCTTGCCTGGCATGCTCAAGGATGCAGGTTCGAACCCCAGCACCACGCACACAATGAAGTATCAGAGCAACGAAAGCCACATGAAAAACTAAGGAAGGTTGATTCTCTCTCTCTTTTTCTCTCCCTCTCTCTTAAAAAAAAAAAAAAAGCTACTGTTTTTGAAAGAGTATGCAGTGCCTCTCCTGCCACATTCTGGCTCTCAGGGCAGTATGGGGTCTGCCCCCGGCCATGCCCCCGAGGGTCTGCCTGCCCAAGCGCGGTCTCCTCTGCTTCTCTCCATGGGCTTTGCCTCCTCTGGTACCCCCAGGACTGGCTTTCCTCCTGTCCTTCAGGCTTCAGCTCAGATGTCCCCTCTGCAGTTACTTCTTCTCTGGTCACCTTGTGCACTGCATCCCTTCAGGGGACATGTGACCACAGCTGAAGACATTTTGGGTTGTCATCCCGGGGGCGGGGTACTCCTGCTATCTACTAAGTGGAGGCCAGGAATGTCACCATGTGTCCTGCAGTTCAGGGACCATGCCCAGGTGTGGCACTGCGGCAGTGGACAGCCCGGCCCGCAGTCTTATTGGGTTCGCCTCTCTCAGCACCCAAAGTTCTTATAGGTGCCTTGTTTATATCTGTCCCTGGAGGGGCAGAAACTCAGTTGAGGAAAAGTCCCCTCTCTGGTCACCTGTGCACCGCTGGTTCAGGGACGGGCTTGTCTGGAAGCCCTGAAGCTCAGGCCTCTTGCCTGCCTGCAAGCTGTGCACTGGCCTGGCCATGGGACTGGGGTGTTCATCCACCTTCAGCCAGGCTGTTTTACATGATGCACGGTGGTCTTATGTTTCGGTAAAGTTTATAAATTTACAATATTCTTGTCTGTTTTTTTTTTTTCCTCAAAGAAGACCCTAGAGGTGTTTCCAGCACCAACAGATCTCTACCTCTGACCCAGCTGGAGGGCCACTACCACCTGGAGTTTGAGGGCTCAAGTCTGCCCCCCTCCTGGCATCCGCACACTTGTATGCAAATTGCCAGGGGATTTTCACAGCAGCCAGTGAGGTTTTTGTAACTCCCTGGAGCAGCCCAGGGTCCTCAGGAAAGGCTTCTCCCACCGTCCCCAGATTATCAGGTGGGACAATGCTCAGGGCAGGTGCAGGAGGATTTCCATAGACCCAGGATGTGCTTCTGTGCCATCCCTCTGCACATCCACGTGTCCAGCAACCCCGCTGCTCATAGATCGCTGTCCCAGCCCGTTCTGTTGAGGCCACATTATGTACATTCTTGTCTTGTGGCTTCAAAGTCTGGTTTTATCTATTTATTTATTTTTTTAAAGAATCTAATTAGGTCTGCGGAGGAAGATGGGAGGCTGTGAGCCCCCTCCTGCTGAGCTCCTGGGTTTTGGCCCCATATGGCCTTGTCTTCAGCATGTGAGAAAATGTTTTCTTGGCTTTCGTGGTGGAGTTTTTGAGTTGGGGATCTTGCCCTTTTGTTCATTTGGCTTGGAAGAATGTTTGTACCAACGACCACGGGTCAGGGCGATTAAGCAAGCGGGAAGCGGGGGGTCTGAGCTGCAGCTTCCCCACATGCCCCTCCAGCTGCCCTATGGGGTCAGCTCCTCCCACGATCCCCTCTGTGTGACTTCCACCGCCCACGCCCCTGCCTGCTCTCCTCTCAGCCCTCACTGACCAGCATTTCTTAAAATGGCCTTAGGAAAATTCCTTAGTCAATTATGCTCAGAACATTTTGGGTAAGATATTCCTTCCTTGTGATTCACAGGCATTATTAGCATATTAAAGGCCCTGAAAAGTCCTGCTATAAAGAATTCCTTGCAATTTTGCCCAGGCCAATTTTTTCCCCCAAGCAATTTAAGCACAAATACTTACTGACAGCATGCAGAACATTTTGTGGGTGGAAGATGTTTTGGGAAGCATTGCTTAGCGATTTCTTGGACAACACATTTCAAGAAAACAGGCTTTTCGGTCCAAGGGAAGTGAAGGTTTCTTCTAGTGAGTCTAATTGGTCAGGCCTCCACCAGTACACACTGGCTCTAATGAAGGACGAATTAATGCCCTCTCTGGGGACTGAATTATTTGAAGGGTGTGTGAATAGAGGTGGACATGCATCTACTGCCTTTGGGTGACTGTCATCAGTAAAGAAACATAATGCGGCAAAGAATCTTCCATCTGGAATTGCTTTTCAAATGACCACAGCATTCATTAACAATGTAAAATCATAATAGTTATTGTCATTATAGATGGTGATATTATCTGTGTTCCATACTTTGATGCTAAATACATGTCAGCTTTATGTAAACTCTATTAACATGTATTAACTAATTCAGCGAGGGAGATACTCTTACTGTTCTAATATCACTGGTAAGAAAACCAAGGCTCAGAGAGGTTGGATGGCTTGCTCAAGGTCACACAGCCACTAAAGGGATCTACCATGGCAAGAAACCAAGCAGGTCTTATTTTGCTCATTTGGTGCTCCTTTTAAGACATCCACAAAGAAGTGTCATTTGGCCTACAATACATTTTACAACCACAGGACTGTGTTAATGGATTTTTAAGAATTATGCCTTCCCTAGGATGACGGAGGTGGAAAATTATTTCAAGACCTGAAATGTTACATTGCTCAAGGGAACACGGTATGTTGGACTTAATTGCTTAATAACTTAAAGCCAAATGGTTTTTTTTAAAAATATGATACACTCTACTGGAGGAAAGAATCATTTCATTGTTTCTAAATTTTCTTAAATTTTGCTTCCTAAACTGATAGAAGAGTGAGTACCGGTAGGCTTCCGATGCTTTGGGGAGGGAAAACCCCTATTTTCTGTGTGTTCCCATCTTAACCACCCACATTATTATTCAGATTTCTTCACTGACTTGAAGGCACTGATATTTCAGTTTACCCCTCAAGGTCATAGTCATTGGCTATGTCTGAGAATGATCTCAGAACCCTGGGGTGGAGATGCCTTAACTTGGGTGTGCAGAGGTGAAGGTGTTGGAAGGTGTTGGAGGGGTTGGGCACAAAGTGAGGCTTAGATGTGGGGCTGGTGTTGGTGGCAGAGATTGAATCCCAAGGCCAAGTGCAGGGACTGACGCCTGTCCCTTGATCCTGCATGACACCTGGTGCAGTTGGGAAGTGGAAAGGAGAAGTGAACAGCTTCTTCTCCCTGGGTTCTTGTCTCACCAGGTGACATAGTAAGGCTTGTTTTCTTTATGTCTAGGTAATCGGGCATTTCTAAGAGCTTTCTCCCCATGAAGAGGAGCCCTTCAGAGGAACACCGGATGTAAAAGTGCAGATGCTCCCAGGCATCCCAGCGGATGGCATGCTGGTCCATCGCTCCATGAGAAGATCATGAGATCTCCTGATTTGGGGTGTGTCCCCCTGCTCCCTGGCCATGCTGATCCCACTGGTTGTGTGATGGGGAAAACCTGAAGGACAGGCAGAAGCATTCCCGTGCTCACTGCCACCTCCTTGGAGCGGTGGCTCCTGTGGAACATGACCCCTGGAAGTCACTTCCCTTCGCTGTCTCCCAGAGCCAAGCCAAGGAACCTGCTTTCTTGTTTTCTGCCGCGTTGGGTTCTGCTGCCGGTGCCTTCTGACTGGCTGATGTGATCACCGGGCGTCTAGGTTTCTGGGCCCGACTGGCAGGCGTAGGGACTCCTCCGGTGCCCCCATGGCTTGCTAAGCCAGCAGCCTAGGCACTACCATGAGGCACTGCATTGATTGCTGCTTAGAGTTCTCACCCGACAGCGCGCATACGCAGCAGGTCCCCTGCCGAGGGGGCCCCCACCGGAGTCACCAGGTGTGCCCTGCATGCAAAGGAGAGAACAGGATTCTGCTTCGCGTGGACAGTAAGCAGATGAACTTGCTAGCCGTTCTCGAAGTGAGGACTGAAGGGAGTGAGAACTGGGGTGGGGTTTTGCGCTTTAAGAGAGGGAAGCGATGCAGCCTGGTGTTTGGACTGGTGATAATGATGCTGGTGATGGCCTCTTACATCCTCTCCGGGGCCCACCAGGAGCTTCTGATCTCATCTCCTTTCCATTACGGAGGCTTCCCCAGCAACCCCAGCTTGATGGACGGCGAGAACCCAGGCGACACAAAAGAACATCATCACCAGTCCTCTGTGAGCAATGTTTCCTGCGTGAAGGACTATCCGAGCATTAAGCTAATCATCAACAGCATCAGCGCCAGGATCGAGTTCACGACCAGGCAGCTCCCAGACTTGCAAGACCTCAGGAGGCAGGAGTTGCACGTGAGTAGCCTCGTGCTGTGATCTTGATTGACTTCAAGAAACGGTCACTTCCTTCTCCCTCCTCATCTTTGGGAATGTAGAAGGAAATGACTGAAAAATGTCTCTCTTATAGCGAGGGTAATTTGATAGCCTTGCGGATCAGAGCACCTAGTCTGCTCATTCTCTGGAACACCGAGGCAGGAATTTGCAGTCCTGAGTGGCTCAGCTGGAAATATTTAAGGAGCGGCCTTCTGGTGCTCACTTTCTGGGACTTCTTGCCCAGAATGGAGCTGTGGCAGCCTCAGTTGCTTTTGTAGACCACCATCATTTGGAATTTTAGAGTCAGGTTCAATCTGATTTTTTAAAATGCTATCCTGGGGCTGGAGCAGTGGCTCAGCAATTACGGTGCTTGCCTGGCATGCGTGAGTGTGTGGGTTTGAACCCCAGCACCACGCACACAACAAAGTGTCTGAGCAACGAAAGCCATGTGAAAAACTAAATAAAATTGATTCTCTCTCTCTCACTGTCCCTCTCCCTTAAAAAAAAAAAAACTAAATGCTGTCCTAACCAATATTTTGGTGGCTTAAATATACAACTAGCAAAAAAGATCCCAAATATTTAATTTAGGTCGTTCTGTGTGTGTGGGAGGGGAAGATAAATCATGATAGAATGGGTTTTAACTGAACTTTATCTTCACTCTATCTTCATTTATCTTCATTTCGTCTTCTTTTCTCTCCAATTTGCTTTTATTTTGGGGAAAAGAGAACAGTCATTGGCTGTCTCCCAAGTTGAGCTTCCGTGTGTGTTAATCACTGTCAGATGGGTTCAGATCTGCACCCCAGTGAGGAGTCGCGATGGCGAGGATGCTCGGCTGACTCTCCTTTCCCCGGGGCACTGTCCCTCTCCTTCCTTCTGCAGATGTTCTCAGTCATCCCCAGAAAGTTCCTGCCCAGCAGCAAGAGCCCCTGCTGGTACGAGGAGTTCTCGGGCAGAAACACCACCGACCCCTACCTGACCAACTCCTATGTGCTGTACTCCAAGCGCTTCCGCTCCACCTTCGACGCGCTGCGCAAGGCCTTCTGGGGCCACCTGTCACATGCACATGGGAAGCACTTCCGCCTGCGCTGCCTGCCACACTTCTACATCATCGGGCAGCCCAAGTGCGGGACCACCGACCTCTATGACCGCCTGCGGCTGCACCCAGAAGTCAAGTTCTCAGCCATCAAGGAGCCTCACTGGTGGACCCGGAAGCGCTTTGGTGAGTGGAGTGGCTTGTCCCAGGTCCCCTGGTTCATTCCTCCCCTGAAGCAGGCAGGGCAGGGGCGATGAGGTGGTCTACTTGTTATTAGACAGTGGCCTCAGTCAGTTTTGTGCTGCTGTGACAAAACACCAGAGGCTGGGTCGCTTAAAAAGAAAGAAATTTATTCGGCTCACAATTCTAGGGGATGAAGGGTCCAAACAATGGTCTGCTGGGGGGAGCCCCTTGGCTGCATGATAACGTGGCCTGGAAGTAGAAGGAAGCTGGCCAGCTGCAGCAGAGGCCAGTTGATGGGGTGGCCTGGCTTCATAGTGAACACTCATCGGTGACCTCACACCTGGAGACCAGCGCTGATCCATCCCAGGCAGTGCCTCTGGGACCCAGTCACCTCTGATGGGTTCTGTCACTTCTCAGCGTCACCACTCTGCAGACTAAGCTCCGCACACCAGCCTGTAGGAGCAGACCCCAACCAGAGCCAACCCATAGCAGCAGTTCAAGGTGAAGCCCCACAAAGGCTCTAACCCAGTTCCTAACCACCTGCATGGGTGTTGATTGAATGGCAGCTGAGCATGATGTGAGGGAGCAGGGCAGAACTGGCAGCTCCTCTCATCCCCAGGAGTCTTGGCTGGTGACCCTGGCCTTGAGCAGTGGGGCCCAGGCTAGGCCAGGGGCAAGCAGCCCTCTGGGCAGAGGTGGCTGAGCCCCAGCTCTGTGCTGCTCCGTGGGGGCCCCACTCCTGGAGGAGACACAGCTGCTCTGGGGCTCAGCTCCTCTGACCCACCCTGCCTGCCGTACACGTTTCCATTGAACCTGAGCATCAAGTGCAGCAGAGCTGACCAGGGACCTTGCTTTCTGCTACCCTTTGCCGCAGGGTTGACAGGGATGCCCCTTCTTCCCCACAGGCTGGTTTCCACTCCAGCCTAGCCCCAGGCACCCTGTGGCCCTCAGGTCACTCTTTCCCGTCTGTGACCTTTCCCTTCTGCGAGGAGATGTTTGGTCACTGGAGCTAAGGGGTGATACATGGCCTGTTGTCTGCCAAAGTCAGGGCGGGCCACCAGGGCGTGTTCTGCATGGAGGACCCAGGTCACCTAGAAGGGAGTCTTTTTTTTTAAAGAGAGAGGGGACAGAGAGAGACAGAGAAAGAGAGAAACAACTTTATTTAGTTTTTCACATGGCCTCCGTTGGCTCCAACACTTAGTTGTGTACATGGTGCTGGAGTTTGAACCCAGGTCCTTGCGCTTGCCAGGCAAGCGCTGAAACCACTGAGCCACCGCTCCAGCCCTAGAAGGGAGTCTTAAAAGATTTCCTTAGACCAGCTCTTAATGTGCTTCTGGACAGACGCTGGATCTCCTCCTTTTGAAGTTCAGGTGGAGAAGGAAGGTGTGTTTCTTTTGTAGTTGAACAGTGGCCACCATGGTGACCAGAGCTTCACGTCTGCACACATCTGCCAGCCATTTCTGAGCACACCCCACCCCCCGTCGGTGCTCTCCCCACCAGGCCCACCGTTTTCCCTTACTGAGCACCAGCATGCCACTGGCAGGAGAGGGCGGGACAGGGCATGCCTCGGGATCGGGCTTTGTCCAGCCACCTGGAAGGGCTTGTTTAGACCGTCCTCATTCTCTTTCCACATATGGTAATGTTGGCAGCTGTGGTGCCATGCAGTATTTTTAATGTTTGTAAGTGAAATTTACCCATTTTTAAGTCAAGGCCAAGTTGCCTGATTCCAGAATCTGTGTCCACCCAGGGGATCATCAATTGCTCTTGCTGCTGGAACATGTAGGTGACGAAGAGGAAGTGGACAGTGTGCTGCCCTGTTTGTGTCCCAGGTGTCACTGCTGCCTGGACACTGTAGGTCTCAGCTGGCACATACATCGACCAGTCCCAGACTCTGGCCCTCCACGTAGACACGTTCACAGGCCTTCAGCAGGCGCACCAGCTTCTAAGCACCCACTGCCCCCAGTGGTGGTGTCTTCCACCCCGTGAAGGACACATGCATGGGCACAGGGAAGTCAGCTGGCAGAGAGCCCCAGCTCACCCCAGGCCCCCTCCTGAAGCTTAGCTGGGCTGCTGCAGTTGGGCCAATTGGGCCTTTCCCTCCCTCTTTGGTCACCCTCCGGAAAGCCAGCACCCTCACCGTGGCAGTTTGTTCTGCTTCTTGGCTCCTGTAGGAATCGTCCGCCTTCGAGATGGACTGCGAGACCGCTACCCTGTGGAAGATTACCTGGACCTCTTTGACTTGGCTGCACACCAGATCCATCAGGGCCTGCAGGCTGGCTCAGCAAAGGAGCCGAGAGAGATGAACAAAATCATTATCGGTATGGCTTCGGCGTGGTTCCTGGGGCCCAGGGGATGGGGTCAGGGAGGGGTGACCTCTCTGACCTCTCTGGGATAATGGCTCACCTGGCCCAGCTCTGCCTCCCTGCAGAGCCTTTGCCAATGGCTGCAGGTGACTGTGAGTCTCCACTTCCCCACCTGGATGTCACTCTTACCTCTGGGTAAATGTTCATTCGCTTGTAACATTACTGTAAAGCGGAAATGCTCAGTCAACTTAGTAACTCTATGCAGACTCAAGGATGGCTGAAATGGCTCTTTTAAAAGTTGCCACATCTTTGTTCTAACTTAAATTAAGTAGACGTATGTGACATGACTTCTTGCATAATCCACTGATCTGTTTGGGGGATCATAAATGCAGCCAATTAGTCATTGATTCAATACCTGAGCTTCGTAACCTGGTCACTGGGGCTGCAGGATGGAGGCAGTATCTCCTGATGTAGACAGAGCCCTGCACAGCATCTGGGACCAATTGCTATGTAACAGACCTGGCCTGGTCAACCTAATGCCTTTGCATTCAAAATGAGGTTATTTGATTAATATTTTTTTTTAAATACAAGAATGTCTTATTAAAAAACATATTCACATTTTTAAGAATTACTTTTACTTTATCAATTTAGGCAAACACACAATATTTTGATACAGTTACTGCAGCCACAAATGGACATGTTTGTCTTCTTGCATAGTTGCCTGTGTATTTTTTATGATCAGAGCATCTGAAATCTTTCTTGGCAAATTTCCAGTATTGGAAACAAATCATCCACTCTGGTTATCAGGCGTGCGTTCCATCTCAAGACTTCCTCCTCCGACATAGCTCTCTTTATTGGATTCAGCTTAGGACGAGATGTTGATCTACTGATGTGTTCTGAAAGATGGATGTTTAATCCTCCATTTTGCTTAAATGGGTTACCTGAGGCAGTGATCCATTTTTTCGTCTTCCTAGATCTATTATATTTTGATCCTCCAGATTGAACATGTCTTTTAGTAAAGCAGGATGAATTCTAATCCACTACTCAGTGAGGACTGTTTCTTGCATGTATGGCCAAGGAGCAGGCATATAAAGGTTGATTTTTTTCCTAAACACAGAGAGAATCAATTTTATTTAGTTTTACATGTGGCTTTCATTGTTCCAACACTTTGCTACAGGGTGCTGGAGTTCGAACCTGCATCCTTGCCAATACCAGGGAAGGGCAGTAACCTCTGAGCCACCGCTCCAGCCCCAAGATTGATTCATTTTAGTCTCAGAAGCCAAGGTACTGGGAGCCAGTGAGATTGTAACCCTCTCCCCCACACCACCTGCAGTATGAATGAATTGGCTGCTGTTTATTTATTAGCAAAGTCAGGATCAAACACCCCAGATAGTAAGTCTAATTGATATTTTGCTGTGACGCACACACATATGCTTCTGAGAAAATCTCAAGTTCTATGAAAGAGCTGAAGATATTCCTGTGAGGGCCAGGAAACAGAGATTTAGATAATGAATGGAAAAGGAAAGCCTTTGTTTGGTTTCCTAATTTTAGTTACTGCTAGATTTTAAAAAAGAAAAACAAGGAATAAAAATACCACCCTCATATTTGCTTTGAGTGATGTTGGGTGCATTTTGTGGTAGCCTTTATGATGGGAAAGATAGGTGGAGAGGCAGAGGAGAGTGAACATCTGGCCCTGCCTGTTTCCACCAGCTCCGTGCCATGTGAAGAGTCAGGCCTCCATCCTGAGCTCAGTCTACACATCTGTCAAATGGGATGGTTGGACCATGTCAGTTCTAGGCTCCTCCCGGCCCTGACAAGGGGTTCAGTTCTGCCCCAGCGCCTCCCGGCTAGGTCTTTAGCAGAGACAGAAGGGTCCCATCATCTTGGCCTGCAGGTCAGAGGGGTCTTTCCTTTGTGAGGTGAGAGACATACAGGGCTCAGGACCCACAGGCCCAGGTGCTAGGGCGTGGGGGCTTTGGCATGTTGAAAGGCCCCTGGCACAGTTTGGGCCCCACTGGCCCTGGCCCTTAGCACCCTCAAGTGGTACTGAGGGCTTCTTGAACCGTGTGTCTCCCCCTAGATTGTAAGGGCCAAGAGGGGTGAGTCCCTCATCCGTCTCCACTGCCAGGCACAATAGAGGGCACATGCTAGACACCAAACGATGGTCTCCTGGTGGATGAAGGACGGGTGATGGGCAGATGGGCAGACAGACAGATGGACAGATGCTTCTGCGGTTCTGGAAGCAGTTCCTCTGGAGATCTGACTTGGATTCAGATCCTTCACCTGCCTTTTCTGAGAGGGCTTTTCAGAGGCCTCTGCCTTGTCTGTGTCCTACGGTATTACCTGTTAAAAACAGTAAGAGGGAGCAGGGCAGGCAGATGTTCGCCTGGTGTACTGCAAGCCCACCAGAAGCGGGCCTGCGAGCTTCCCGCGTGAGGGTGCTGTGCTAGTGCTGACCGGGAGGCTAGGGCTTTAACTCGGATCCTCCCTGAGCAAGCGACTTTGAGATGTGTCATAGGATCCTACGCGCCATTCAGGAACCTAGTGCAGAACTGATTGATTGACTTGCATTCTTGCTCAACCTGCAAAGACAGTCTTAAAACCAAACAAAGCCCCGGATCGGCTCAGTACCGGCGGGAGTGGCGTTGAAGCGCCCGCTCTGGCCTTACCTGTGTCCTCCACGGTGTGTTTAGCCTTTTCATCCTGTGGTCACGTGGACCATGGTAAACGGACTGAGACCTGTTCACCCAGCCACCACTGAGTGCCACTGTGTACAGAGCAGGGAGAGAGTGGGGGCAGTGCACAGATGGCCATGCAGGAGACAGATGGGAGGCTGGGGCCCTGAGTTTCTGGCACGGTCTAGGTCCTAGAGCGCCCCCAAGACCACCCACTGGGGATTCAAGGAAAGACAGATGCAATTAGCCGCCTACTTCCTAGAGAGGGTCAGGGTCCCCAAACTCCTCCTTCCCCCTGGCATCCTAAAGTGCACTATCTAGCACATTCTCAGTGGACCCTTCAAATGCCACAGAGCTCTGCGCTGACAGTGAGTTAAATATCGTGAAATGAAAGGCTGGATGCGAGTTAAGGTTATTCCTGTTCACCCTGGTGAAGGAGCCCAGTGTTCTGGGCATCGCCTGGATTTCAAGACACAGGTCCTGGGGGTGGGAGCGGGGGTCATGTGGCAGGGGTGGGCAGAAGTCCTCCTGTCCTTGGAGTCCATCTGCTGGCCATGGCTGACCTGCTCGTCTGCTGATGGGCTGCGGGTTTTCTTTTCCAGGGGAGGCCAGCGCCTCCACAATGTGGGATAACAACGCCTGGACGTTCTTCTATGACAACGGCACAGACGGGGAGCCGCCTTTCCTGACCCAGGACTTCATTCACGCCTTTCAGCCCCAAGCGAAGCTGATCGTCATGCTCAGGGACCCCGTGGAGAGGTGAGCAGGCCTTCCCGTGGCTGGGACCCGGGGCGAAACGGAAAGGTGCTTGGGAAAGCAGTGTTTCCTTCTTGCCACAAACAAGATTCTGCTTCTTTAAAAAAAAATAAACAAGCTTAACTTGCAATGTCACCGCCATTTCTTACGTAAATGTTATTTCTAGGGTGATCCTCCCTGCCTTTAAACAAATCCTGGATTGTTTTCTTAGCAGTTCTGACACTGGTCTGTGGGTCTTGGCCTGTGGCGCTTTGACCTGTGGATGTGGGGTGGTCCCTGGTGCTGTCAGGGCTTGGACACAGCCTTGGGATCAGGCATGCTGGGGTCCTCTGTGTGGTTTTGCTTCCTGAACTCTGCCTCCTGGCTCAGTTGATCCACTTTTTCTTGATAGCCCTGAATGTGAGCTCTCCAGCTGTCCTTGACACCAAAAAGAAGAAAAATGATGGACGGAACAGCTTTAACTTTACTCTCAGGCTTGGTCAGTCTGGACGAGGCGAGACTGGCGCCATATTGAGACAGTGCCAGGGTGGCCTGGCCAGTGTTGGGTGATGCTGAAGTTACAGATGATGTTTGCGTGACCAGACTCTCAGGGAGGCCAGGACCTTAATATTTAGTGCAGCTTTCCCTCCAAATGCCACTACATCAGGCACAAGGTCTGTCCAAGGTCCTCTGGGGTGGGTCCCCTCTGGAGATGGCCAGTCTGGATCAGGACAGCGTAGCGTTTCTTGTTTTGAGTGTGAGTCTATCTTTGGGAACATTCTTGGTCCCATTTCTTTGCTTATAGCCACATAGTCCAAGCCTGTTCTTTCTGAATGGGGAGAGCCTGCCAGATATTTAAAGATGGGGCCACAGCCCTTTGTGTCTTGTTTTCCTTTGGGCTAGCTACATTTTGTTACAGCTTTAGCCGTGCCCCCCGCCACCCCAAGATATTCTGAAGTCCTAAGCCCTGATGTTTACTGCTGTGGCCTTATTTGGAAATAAGGTCTTTGCAGATGCCCTTAAGATGAGATCATGTTGAACTTCACTGGTGGGACCCTGTCCCTCCCTCACACTCAGGGAGCATGCCTCGTGACGAGCTGGAGTCCTGCAGCCCCGAGCCAAGGAATGCCAAGGAGCGAGCACAGAGGCAGGGAGACTGGCGTGAGTCGAGTCTCCCCCAGAACCCCCGGGGGAGACAACTGTGCCAACGCCTGCCTTCCAGACCCAGCCTCCAGAGCTATGAAGAGGACAGTCCTGCTATTAGATGCCCCCGGCCTGCGGGGATTTGGCCCAGCGGCCCTAGGATACACACACACCTGACTTCTCATCTTGGGCTGATTCTAACAAGAGCCATGTTTGTTGTGGAAATACTAGAAGACAAATTAGGAAACTGAAGAAAAGCAGTTCCCAAAACACCTGTGGTCCCCACCAAGACGACCACCGTTTACATCGTGGTTCCACTGCAGGACTTGCTTCAGAGTCCACACTTGCTGGGGGACATGCAGATCATGTCCAGCTCCCCAAGTGCAGACATCAGAGGACAGCTGGATTATCCCTCCCTCAGCAGGCTGGGCACGTGAGAGCCCTCCTGGGGCAGCCTTTCCTCTGCAGGAATGGGGCTCCTCTCCTCTAGGAGTGGGCTGGTCCTCTCTGCCCAGAACAGTTTACCAAGTGGTGGTGCTATCCTGCAGACGTGGGTGCCCAACCATGGGCCTCAAGAGGGCAGGCCACTGGGATTTGCTTGGCTGATGCGCCTAGGGCCCCCGTGCCGCCCTAGCCTGGCTAGAGCTCACAGGGTGGAGCACTCTCAGGCCAGTGCCTCTGCTTCACATGCCTTCCTGTCACTTCTCCTGGCTTCCTCCTGAGGACAGTCAGACTGCCCAACCCCAGGGGCCTGAGCGAGAGCGGCAGGCATGGGGAGCCCTCTGGGCAGTCGGTCCGGCCTTGCCTGGGTGTGTGCCAGCCCTGCTTTGGCCCTAGCAAGGCAGAAGCTCCTGGGCTGGGCTGGTCCTGGAGCCAGGCAGGGCCAGGGTTTGTCATGGTCCTGCAAACTCAGTAGGAGCTGGAGGGGACAGAAGGAAAGAATTCCAAGCGGCAAGTCCAGGCTGGGTTTTAAAGGACGAGTAATGGCTTGGGGTAGAAACAGGAAGGAAGGCAGGCAAGGGCAGCACAGGGGACATGGGCACAGAGGGAAGAAGGTGTACCTCCCCCCCGAGTGTATCCTTTCCTCCTGAAGTTCTAGGTCCTCCTCTGAGGCAAGAGATGACAAAGGTGGGCCTTGAGCAGGGGGCAACCATGCTGTCCAGCTCTGCAGGAGCAGCACCTGTCCAATGCACCCCAGCCCCAGCCCCAGCCTGCCAGCTTGAGGAGGTTTAGGCACCCTGGGTCCTCCCAAGGGCCTTAAAAACAAAAACAAAAAGAACAAAACAAAGACACAAACAAACACCCTGTACTAGGAACTGGAGGTGAAGATCTCTCACCTCCCTGGTCCTCAACTTCATAGAAATGGGTCATCAGTTCCAGCATTTATCAAGCCCCTCCATGTGCTGGGCACTATGTTAGGTGCTGAGTACTGGATGGTGGTCCAGTGCCTGTCCTCTGGGAGCAGAGAAGTGGGTATTGACTCTGGTATGGCCAACATGATGGGCCCGATGAGGGGAGGGCAGGAGGTGTGGTGGCAGTGAGCACCGCAGCTGGTCCTTGCTTCACCCACTGCATAAGGATCCCCTGCTATGTGGCAGCTTACTCCAAAAGCAGCAGTTTAAAGCCACACCACTTATCTCCCAGTTTCTGGGCATCAGGAAGCTGGGGACCGCTACTGGGTTCTCTACTTCAGGGCCACTCCAAGGCTACAGTCAAGATGTCAGCTGGGCTGGGGTCTCACCCAGAGGACTGGGGAAGGCAGGCTCCCACACTCCCATGCACAAGGGCAGAATTTAGCTCTGCAGGTGTAGCTGGAATGCGCCCTCCATTCTCTGCTGGCTGGAGGCTGGAGTGCTCTGTGGTCCTTGCCACCCGGCTCTCCCACATGGCTGTTCAGGGAGAGAGCTGGCTAGCCAGAAGTCACAATCGCTTGCAACCTGATCGCGGGTGTGACATCCCATCACTGTTGCTGTATTTCCTCTGTCAGAAGCAAGTCCCTGTCCAGGCAACTCTTGTGGGGTCAGCTTAGTGGTCAGTCAGCTCTCACCTCTGCTCTCTGCATTCCCCACCTGATGCTCGGGAAACTGGTGCTGGGATTCACAGCCCAGGGATGGGGCCTCCTGCTCCATGCCAGCTCTGGAGGCAGCCGGAACTCACATTTTCATGCATTTTTCCTCCATGAATTACTGACAGCAGCAGCTGTCTTGTAGCTTCCTAAACATTTGGAAAAATACGGACAATAAGAATCTCCCCCTCTGAACCCGTGACTCATGGTCTATCTGAAGTAGATGCCCCTTCCTCCATCCCAGCCAGAAAGGATGATAAACTGTGTTCTTAGGTCACTCTTGAGGCAATAAACACTGAAGCCCAAGTTCCCATTACTCTAGCTGGCTCCTGGGCTTGGCCCCCTTCATTCTCCCACGACCTTATAAGTAGGAGAAGCCTTGGGCTGCTGGGTGCCTGTTGGATCCATCCAGATTGCTCATTTCCTTCTACGAATCAGCTGGGGGGCGGATTTTTAGTTTTAGACTTACATTGAGCATTCATTTCTGTAATTGATTAAAGATAAGAGTGTTTGAAAATGTTGGAATTGAAAATGAAGCCGAGTGACTTGTAAGTTTCTAGAGAAAGATATAAATAGTAAGTCCATCCCCCTCCCGGGAGGAGCCTAGAGGAATAATGGAAAGGAACGGGTAGGATGGTTCATGTGGCAGAGGTCGCCAAGTATTCTCGTTCCAAGCTCCTCTCTGATCTCTTATCACCGCAATGTAGAACTAAAGTAATGCATTCCTAGGCTAAATTGGCTCCCTAAATTAAAAAGAAGCCACCAGTTACAAGCAGGATTTTTCTTGGTGGAGACTGCTCTTTTCAAATGCATCTTGCAGTAGCCTCCTGCGTCTTCATTTGTGAGCTGGTTGATAGATTTTGCTTCGGAACTTGGGGGCGGTTGCAGCAACCTGCAACGTGAAGCAATGGCTGGGACATTTGGAGAGGGGTTGTGTGCCTTACAGTGTCTCCATTTTGCTTTTGATTCTGCATGTCGTTTCGCGCAGTGCCCAGCAAGGACCACCGCTGGAACCGTAGCTTTGCATGTGTCATGCGGATGGGTGTGCAGGGGAACTCAGCTCGGTTAGGAAGTAGAACTCAGTTTCCACCCAAATCCTTTGAGCCTGGGAACCTGAGTAGTTGCTTTCTTTGTCTGCTTATAGAAACCGATTTTTAAACAACTCCCTGGGCTGGTTAAATAATTAATCTACTTATGATAATACACCAGGAAGGGAAGGAGGCTTTTAATGAATGCCGCCATTTATATTCCGTTCACAGGGACGCAGTAAGGATGGAACGTAGTAACGATGGACAGGATCCCCAGTTTCATTGATTTCACTGGGTCTGCAGTGTGTGGTGGGCATGTGGGTGGGGGCAGCTTCTGCTGCTGAGTGTCTGTGTGCGCAGGAGGTGTGCCAGGGTCCCGTGATAGTGACAGGTGTGGTTGCCCAGACTGGCTGCCCTGGAGCCCTGCTCTCCCACTTGCTGGCTTTGTGACCTGGGACAAGTCACTTAATCCCCCTGTGCTATCCAGTTTTATCCTTAGGATTGTGAGAATTAAATGACAATATGTGTAGTCAAGTGTTCAGAAGGGGCTGAACAACGGAGAATATTATATAACTATTAGCAACTCTTAGGAATCAGTAGTAGCTAATGTAATAACCATCTGGAAGGCTCACTGAGTCTCTGTGGAGTGCTCTTGATGTGCCAGAGGCGCTGTGCATATGGGAAAGCACAATCCGTGCCCCTGCATCGTGGAGCAGGGGTCGGTCAAGGGGTTGGGGCCCAGCAGTAAGGGAGTACGGGCTCCAGTCTGGCTCTGTGCTGTGTCCTGTGGACATCGTCACACTTGAGCTTTGCCAGCAGGTGAGAGGGCTGTTATGATGTGCACACAGGTGAGGTGCCTGGGCTCAGTGTGCTGTCACCTACCCAGAATCTCACCATCAGTGAGTGGCTGGGCTGGGATTCAGTCAAACGTGGGTCTGACCCAGAGCCAGGCTTTTCACCCCAGCTGCATTGGTTCCCAGGATGGAAGCTCTGAGCCCACTGTCTGTGTGTGGGAGGCCTCTGGGAGTGCTTTTGGGGCAGTCCCTATTATGGGCATTGGGGACAGGACAGGCAGAGGGAGGGGTAGGGCTCCCATGCAGTCACAACCCCACTGGCACGCTGGGGCTAGGACAGCGCTCCAGAGTTGTCCCTGCTTGAGGCTTCTCCCACCCACCAGCCACTGGACGAGGGCTGCCTGGGGGCTTCCCCTGGCTGCTGCAGGTCCTTTCAGCTGTGGGCAGCTCCTGCAGGGACTGGACTGTGAGCCATGGGCAGGATGACCTTTCAGCTTTACAAAGTTCTGTGAGCAGTAAAGACCAGCATTGTGGTTCCCGAGCCAGGACTGGCCTCATCTGCTGGCCTCCACCTGGGAAGGAGCAAGATGCCAACCCCAGGCGAGAGTCAGCGTGGGCAGAGGGAGCTGGGTGGGTGATTCCTCTGAGCTGCTGCAGACCTCTGACTTGAGATGAGACCCACCTGCCGGCAGCCTGTGCTGAGAGCCCCCTCCCACAGCAGTGCCTCCACAGTGAGTGCTGGATGTGACCTAGCAGAGGGAGCCGTGTGCAAACTCCCTGCTCGGGCTTTGCACAAGGACTCCGAGTGGGCTGTTCCCCAGGGCTAGGAATCACTACTGCACTCTCTAAAAAGGAAGTAGGAGAGCTGCCTGGGGGTGAGGGAGAGTGGAGAGCAAGTGTTGACCAGAGCCCCATGGATGCTCAGCCTTCCTCTGTCCAGCTCTCTCAACATGGGCTTCAGCAGGGGGTTGGGCAGTGTGGTCTGGAAACATGGAAGCAGCTGCAGTGCTGTGGGCCTCAGAGGGTGCTGGGGACAGTGTGGTCAGGAAGGAGTTGCATGCAGTGCTGTGGGCCTCAGAGGGGGCTGGGGACAGTGTGGTTTAGAAGCAGCTGCAGTGTGTGGGCCTCAGAGGGTCTGGGGACAGTGTGGTCTGGAAACAGCTGCAGTGCTGTGTCTTGCTGAGCTACCACTAAGTTCTTGGAGAACTCAGGTGTTTGCTCCTCAGAACCGCCGCCTGCTTGGGTGTCACTGACATGACTTTTTAGGTGCCCTATTAGTGGCCTGAGGTCACTTTAATAGGGCTGAACTGTCCTGCCACCGAGGGCAGAAGGTGGCTTCAGTCCACAGAGCAGGGAGGGAGGGTAGTAGTGTCCAGGCCACAAGGACAGCTGGGGCCTTTGTGAGGAGGCTGTCCTGAAGACCGTTTGGGGTGACAGCTGCGGGGGGACTGCCTTGTTGCTGGCGGGAGACAAGCCATCAGGCTGGAAACTGCCCGGTTCAATGCTGCTCTTTTTGGGGTTGTGTTTGCAAAGCCCTGGGCTGTCCTGTGCATTCCCATGGGAGCTGTTTGGCCAGGGCGGTTCCATGTGGGAAGGTGTGAGGCCCCCCCACCACGGCGAAGACAGCGCAGGCACCGTGTGTCTGCCTAAGGAGAGGCCAGGGCGGGGACCCTGGAACGCAGTGTCCATGGCCAGGCTGTGAGGTCCCAGGCCCAGCACCAGGCTCTGTGTCCAGGACAGATGCTGGTCCTCGGTGCACCATAGCCCCCTCACCTGTAGAGACCACTCCCAGCGGGACCAGGGGTGAAGTGTGAGCAGTGATAAGCAGTTGTGAGACACAGGGATGCTTGGCCTGGCCCAGAGCTTGCCCCTCACTGATGCGCAGGAAGACACAGTGAACAAGGAGCCCAGTGCTCCCCTTGGGGAAAAGTGTCTGCTTCTTGGTGGCCCAGTGACCCGGGAGCTCTGCATCTGCTTATGTGTGCTTTAGGCCCAAGCATGGGTGTTCTTACCTGGCAGAAAATGAGCCACACCAGTGTCACCTGTGTGTTTGGCCCAAGGGAGGCCCTAGAGGTTCTTCCGAGCAGGTCTAACTGGCCAGTCCCACCTCTCTGTGCCTTGTGATGAGATAGTCACAGTTTGTGATGCAGGGAGACAGAAGGGCTCCTTGCCAGCCACGTGAAATAGCCCTTTTTTTCCTTGTAGAAAAAGAACGGATAACTGTTATTGATGGCACCGTATCAGGAGTTGGGAAGATATTGATTAGAGGTTGGAATTTGGAGGCTGGCAAATGGAGAATAATGAGGCCAGATCTCTGGCTTTCATCTCTGTGACCCTCATGTGGCTGCAGGACAGTGAGGTGGACGGAGGGCGTTTGAAGGACTCTCCATCTGTCATAGCTGCTGGCTAAGGAAATGTGGCTGTCCACATGGGGGCCACTAAGAAGCCACAGGGTGGGTGCTCCAGGAGCACTGGAGGTGGGGCCAGTGTCCCCAGGTGGCCACCACTCCAGCACCAGCCACAGATTCTTCCTCAAGGTGTGGTTCTCTCAGAAGTGCAGCGCAGGGAGCAGTAACCAGGGGCCATGTCCCACTTTAAGGCCACTGAGCGTCCATGCTTGTCTGAGTTACAGTGAGCCCGAGCTTTGTGCTTTCAGGTGCCATCTGAGCCCGAGCTTAATGACTTTGTCACAAGCCCTTTGGGGTGGCTGAGACCAGCTGCTGCTTTGCAGGGGTGGTACTGGACAGCGATGGGAGCATGGCTTTGCGTACGCCCTCCAAATGACGAGGCGATCACCGCAGAGGGCAGAATTGTACGGTGTGTGCCGTGCATCTAACAGGATGTGTGCAGAATCCCCACAGCAGGAGAAGCCAGCGGCTGAGAGAGGTCTCACCAAACTCTGGTGACCTTGGAGCGAGCCCTTGAAGCCGCCACGTGGAGGGAAGCCTGTCATGGCGTGGGAGCCAGAGCTACTCTGTCTGAAGAGCTCTGCAGTCACCCATGCCTGTCCGGATGATGAAAGATCAGGCAGTGGGGGCGCTGTGTGGGGCACCAGAACAACCACTTATTGTCGCTGTCACTTTTCCGGATGCCCAACTTGATGTTCCATTTGCTCTTCCTGACCGTGGCAATGGAGTTCCTCATGTTGCACCTGAGTGCCTGTTTCTGGCTCTGTTACCTCTTGTAATTGTTTATCAGTCTCTTGTGACTTTTTAAGTACTTCTGTAACAAAATTGACATTTGATTCCAAATCATTGTGTCCCTAAAGCAACAGAAACATCAAAACATGTGCAACTCAAAAGCCATGGGTTCAAATGGCTGGCTCTGAACTCTGCTCGGCCACGCATTCATCTTCCTCCCTAAACCTGGAGGGCAGAGGCCACATCCTGGGGGGGGTCAGAAGTGGGGCCAGGCAGACCTGGGTTGTTCCTGGGCCGTGTGAGCTTGACGAAGCTCCCAAACCTCTCCATGTATTGTGGCCACACCGATCTCAGGGTGTTTGTGAGAACACACGTGGTGCCCAGCACCAGGCCTGGGACGTAACCTCAAGCCACCGCATCCCGCATCCCTCGGCTGGAAGCTCAGGGCACTCAGCTGCCCCACATCCCCAGGAGGGGCCTGTGGACTCGAAGCTTCTCCTGTTTCCTCCTTCCTTCCTTTCTTTTTTTGTTTTTGATTTTGTTTTAAAGAGAGAGGGACAGTGAGAGAGAGAGAGAGAATCAATTTTATTGAGTTTTTCACATGGCTTTCATTGCTCCCACACTTAGTTGTCTATGTGGTGCTGGGGTTTGAACCCATGTCCTTGTGCATACCAGGCAAGCATTGTAACCACCAAGCCACTGCTCCAAACCCCCTGTTTCTTTATTTTTGAGGTACAGGACATGGGATCCAGGCAAGAGCTCTACCACTGAGCTGCACCCCCAGACCCCCACTCCCCCTGTTAACAGTCATCAGAAGCTGACCTCTGCTCATGTCAGCGCACAGCAGTGCCCTTAAGTGTCACCGAGTAAATTCAGCAGTGACATTCTGGTACCCATGTGGATTTTACATTGTGGGGCTTTGGGGCTTCTTTGTTCCCATGGGGAGGGACATGGTTACCTTTAAAGGGAGCCCCTGCTCCCCCAAACTCATAGCCAATCCACTGCCCCTTCTGGGGCCCCAGGACCTCTGTGCTCCACAGGAAGGGGCCATGCAGTGCCGGCCTGAGCCAGGCCCCTGCCACAGCCTTCTAAAATAACGGCAGCGCAGAAGGCCTGGGATGTGTTTGGGCTTATATTTGGAATTGCTGTTGGAAACAGTCCTGGCCAAATGTAACACCCATCTGTTCAGGATGGTTTGAGAGGAAGAAAATGGGGTGGCTTGGCAGTAGAGGGCTAAGGAGCCCCAAAGTTCAGGGCTGCAGGGATGTCAGGCTCCCTGGCCCCCACACTACCCCAGAGCTCTCACCCCTCCAACCTAGGGGGTGATAGGCTACCACTATCACCACCAGGGATCACTGCCCAGCCTGGAAAATTTTCCCCTTGTATGAAACTGGTCTTTCTTCCTGAACTTTCTACCCACTGATCAGTCTTTCAGGAGCACAGAGGCCTCCTTCCTGCTGGGTCTCTGCTTTCCCAGGGGTGTCCACTCCTTCCCATTGCCATCTGGCATGCAGCACTGAAGGCAAGTGTATGCTTAGGCTCTGATGTCACTTTGCTCTACTCCTGCCCCCCATTCTCCTCGCCTTTGTCTGTTAGTGCATCCTGAGGTTGCACCACGCCTGGTTCCTGCAGCTCATGGTGATTGATGGTGAGCGACATCAGCTAGACCCCTGTGCAGTTCCCCTACCTCACCATCGTGAAGGTGTTTTTGCAGTCTGAAGGGTGGGTGTTTGGGGGGTCTCTTTGCGCCATCGTGAAGGTGGTTTTACACTCTGAAGGGTGGGTGCTCCCGGTGTCTCTGCGTTTTACCTTGTGAGTGTGCCTACTCTAGCCTTTCGTGGTCTTGATGCATAGAGTTGCCATCCTTTCCAGCGTTTGCTGATGTCTTTAATCCTTCTGACTGGCTCTCTCTCATATGATAGGTCATCCTTTCCCCAGCCGCGTGGGGACATCTGGGACATGGCAGCATTGTTTACTGAAGCCATTTTCATGGCTCTTTAGCCTAATTCTCCCAAGGGACCTGCGTCATGCTCCCTGCAGGCAGGGCCCCTTCACTCTGCTTTGGTTTACTTTGCCTCCCTTCTGGAGTCCTGGTGGGAAGTCTGTGGCCATTGCCCTGCACACTTGGGGACACTGGTCCAAGGGTCTTCTTTTTTCTTTTTTATGTTAGGAGAGAGAGAATCAACTTTATTTAGTCTTTCATCTGGTCCTTGTTGCTCCGACACTCATTGAGTATGTGGTACTGGGGTTTGAACGGGGGTCCTCGAGCATGCCAGGCAAGCACCCTACTGCTGAGCCAACGCTCCTGCCCTCCAAGGGTCTTGTGGGGAGATTGCTGTGGAAAGCATTGACTCCTTGGTTTTCCTTGGGATTTGGGTTTAGAATCTTTTCATTTCCGGTGGCTGTTTAATAAATCACCTCAACCGTGGTGTCTTAAAGCAACAGAAGTTTATTCCCCCCATTTCTGGAGACCAGAAGTCTGAAATTAAGATTGCTGCAGGGTTGGTTCCCTCTGGTGGCTCTGTGGGAGAGTCTGTCCCATGCCGGCTCCCGCTGCTGGTGGATTCCAGCTGTCCTCGCTGTTCCTGGCTGCACCCAGGCAGTTGGCCTGCATCTCATGTGGTTTTCCTTCCCTTCTTTCTATAAGAACACCAGTCATCAGATTTAGGATTCACCCTAAATCTAGATGATCTCATCTCAAGATCCCCAGCTTAATAACATGTGCAAGGACCCTACTTCCAAGCAAGGTCACATTCCCAGGTGCCCAGATTAGGAGGTGGACATACCTGTAGTTATTTGAGCAGCTATAGAATCCAGGCGGGAGGTGGAGGCCATCTGTTAGGGGGAATCAAGTTTGC
>PVKS010026251.1:0-28870 GCA_004027875.1 Aplodontia rufa | reverse complement strand
AGGTGGATATCCATGATCTGGTTTTTCCCCTCAATAACAAAGTTTATATCCACTGATTGATAATGTTTTGATAATGTTTCTCCCTCAACTGTATTTCTATATTCTAATAAAAAAAAATTTGAAAAAAAAAAAAAAGAAGACTGTGACATTGGATTGTTCTGGAAACTGCCTGTCTCTAGGTCCTATCCTCACATGAAGAATAACAATAATTCCCATTTCTATCAGAAGCCACCCTAACATGATATGTATTTATTTATACCATCTGCCTTTCTGTAGTGAAGTATAAGCATCCTTATGGATAAGAATCATAATTTCTACTCTTCCACCTCTTGTATTAGTCAGATTTTCATTTATGTAACAAAAAATATCTGACAAAAACAATGAAGAGGAGGAAAGATTTATTTTGACTTAGAGTTTTGGAGGTTTCAATCCCTGATCAGCTGGCTCCATTGTTTTGAACCTAAGGTAAAGCAGAACATTCTGAAGGGTGTAGCAGAGGAAAGCTGCTTATCTCATGCCAGCCAGGAAGAGAGAGAGAGGGAGGAAGGGACCTGGAACAAGATACAGTCCCCAAGAGCATGCCCCTGGTTACCTACGTCTACCAATCATAACCTATTTGCCTATAGTTTCCACCACCTCCCAGTCCATTTAACTGTCAATGAATTAAGCCCCTGACAAGGTCAGAGAACTATCCAATTGCTTCCCAAAAGCCCCACCTTGAGTATCATTACATTGGGAACCAAGATTTCAGCACATGGGCCTTGGACGAAACAACCTCTGTGAAGGTTGTTATGTCTGGTTACATACAGCAAATATATTATAGATTGACTTTCCTCAAGAAGACATATCACCTAAGGTGCTAAGTTCTCCTACAGATGGACAGAGTCAATTTGTTGTTGCAGGAGCACATACATGACCTGGGATGAAGTAAAAACTTCCTTCTTCTAGAAGGGTCATTTTCTTCAGCAAAGAATGTGGTGCAAATGGAAGATGACTTCTATCCGGTCAGCCAGCCCAACCCAATTGGATGTTCTCAGTCTGGCAATACAAGCAGATCCCTCTCACACCTCAGACAATGTTTCATTAGCTCAAAGCACAACGAACCTAATTAAAATATGCATAGAAAATAGGAAAGAGGCAATTGAGTATCACAATCTTCCATTGTTACAGTACTTTACCCTTTTCAAGAAATTTATACCTCGCACGGGATTCTCACAACACTACTGTGAGGTTGGGCAACCTTTATTACTTTATTTCTTTTCTTTTTTTTAATCAACTTGTTCTCTCAACAAATTCATTATTAATTTAAATCAATCAAAGAACAGGTTGAGGCAAGGAGAGGTAAAATCACTTGCCCTCACCCGTACCACAGCTTGGGACATAGTTAGTCCCAGAAGTCGGGTGGCCTGAGCTCAGGAACGATGCCCTTTCCACTTTTCTGTGGGAACTCTGGCTCCTGCTGCAACTTTGATTTTGAAAGTAGTGTGGAGAAAGCCAGCAGCGACCTTTGCTCTTTTATTCCTGTTTCTTGTAGACTTTGCTTTAATTCTTTGTTCAAAAGCAAGAGTACTTTAGTTTTAAATAAATTACATCCCAGCCTAAAATATTTTCATCTTAAAAATATGTCCAACATGTCTGTAAAATTCCCCATGGCTACCTCCACAAATCACAACTCGGTACAGTTTCACCAAAAACACTTTGCTCTGTGGTACAGCAATGTAATTACCTGCTGTCTCCCTTATCTCTTGCCTAGGAATATGTGTCAAAGTGTTCAAGTTGTAACAGACAGAGATATATTTATTCTGGCAGTACACATTCCCATATTTTCCAGATGGCTAGATACAGACCAAGTCTGAGAGCACTTTCCAAATATACTTTGCTGTAATAAGATTATATGTGTGTGTATTTCTTTTACTAAAACCCAGAACACCCCAGAAATTCAGAGCTTCCTGATTCATATCAGTAATTGTTTCCATTGTCTAGAATGCTAATTTTGAGTCTAGACACTGAAGTTTACTACATGGGTGGAAAGCCATCTAAGGTTCTACAAATAAGAAAGTGGAGTCTGTACACTTGTATTCTTGTCCCCAAGCTATAGCTTCAGAGTATCTTCTTACAAGACTGGAAATGTCCAAATGTATATTTTCAGAGACATCATAGGGCATTTCAACAGGTCACATTTACTCTAAGCATTTCTAGGCCACCCTCATCATAATCAAGTCATGACTGGCTTTACCAGGAATAGCCCAACCTCCACCCCTGCCTAGCTGAAGATACCAGAGCAGGTGGATTGTCCTCACCTGTGCTTCAGCTCCACCCAGAAATCAGGCCTTTGGGAGAGATGCACCTAACAGAGATTTGTCCCAGCTTGAAGTTGGTGGGAAGCAGAATACACAACCCCAAAGTGACATATGCCATGTTGACAAAAGGATTATTCTGAGCTGTAGATCATTGAGAAAAAGTAGATGCAAGAAAAGCTCTCTGCACTCACTTCTTTTGCCTAAAAGCAGGACATAAATTTGTAAAAGTGTTCCTCCTCGTCTATCTACCAGGAAGGGCAGAAGTAATCACTAAGGACAACTCCAGACCCTATCAGCCTAGAGATGGAACCAGGGACATGTACATACGCAAACGCTACCAGCCAGCCCTCATCATTCATTCCTGCAGATTGCCACCTCTAGAATCTCAAAGTCCTTTTCTCTGGTTGTGCCACTTCTTTCAACAGGTATTGTTTTTTCGTTAATATATGAACCCAAGTTTTTACCACCTTTTTCAGATATTCATCTCGCAATGCTCACATGTATACACAATGAACATGTTAAACTACTTCTGTTTTCTCTTATTAATCTGATTTTTAAAATCTAAATTGCAGGACTCTAGCTAATGAGCCTAAAAGGAAGGAAAGAAGTTTTTTTTTCTCCCCCACAAAGTCCTCTAAGATTTGTGGTTCTTTTATTTCATACACATTAATAAAAACAAGAAATGCAAGACTTGAGGCAGGACTATTTCTTTAAATCCCAATGTGATCACAGTTTACAGTGGTCAATGGAGAGAGTGCTTCTACTCCTCACTCCTGATTTCTTTTCTTGCCAATGGCAAGGTCCTCCGCTGAAGCCAAGGTACATTCAACTCCTGGGTCACCCTGTGGCTGACTCCTGCCTGACTCTGGGAAGATGTCATTACATACTTGATCCCACCATATTTTCCCAGCACAGAGGCCTGCTGGTCAACTTCTTTTACTTCAGTAGGAACAGAGAAGCAAGGACCCTTCCTAAACTGTCTCCTCCTTTTGCTCTAGGCTATCGGCACCACATTCACATATGACCTGCTCCACAAGGGCTCTTAACCAGACTTTGAGCCCAGAATCATCCCTTTCCTTTGTCAGAGGAGGATATTGACAAAAGTTGAGATTAGCTGTCTCATCCATAAGATAAGCCATCGTTCTCAACTTGGCTGCACCTTGCAATCACCTGGAGGGTTACAGAAAAATACTAAAGTGGCATTTTTCTTATTTAGTAAGTTTGGAATGAGGCCAGCTGATTTAACTGGTCTAGGGCAATGCCTGGGCTCCACACATGATTCAAATGTGCAAAGGGCTGAGAATCGCTGGGGTTTGTTGGGGAGCACATGGATTACCCCAGAGAAAACTGACATTCTTGGGTTCCTCTCCATGAATGCACCTGGCAGAGGTTGATTTACAACACTAATATGGTTGTTTACTTAGGGGTGGCAATCAACCCTAGCCAGCAATTATTAGAGAGAACTTTGCTGTATTCACTTGCTCACATTTTGAATTTTAAATTCAGTCCCAAGGCATTAACACCTTCTGATCTTGTGTCAAGAAAACACAGCCTCCGCACTGCTGACAGCAGGCTGAGGTGAGGTGCCTGGCTCTTATTCTGTCTGTTATGCTTGTCTTGGGACATGTTGTGCTTCTGATTTGCGGTCCTACTTTTATCTATAATTTATTTCGGTGTTACTTCTCATTGCTAATTCCACACAGTGCACCAACAATAATTGGTTAAACTCTAAAACGTTTAAGCGAAGACAGCAGCATCTTTTATGCTCCTCTTTCCTTGAGCGGGGATTAGCTTGCAGGAGAAACTGTAAAGAATTTCCAATTTGATGATCCAGACTTGTACACAGAGCGGTCCAAGCAGAGAGTTGGAGGGGACATGGGGGGAGTTAAAGGAAGGGGAGATAGAGTTGACAGAGTCAGAGTCCGTTCCTTAGGTGAAGCATTTTCAGACAGCCACATTCTATAGTTTATGCTACTAGATCCCTGGATGGAACACAAACATCTGGACAAGGGTAAGGACACTCTGGAGGGACTATCCCAGCTCCTTGCAGACCTTCCTCAAGGAACTCCAGGAAAACAAAAATAAGTGGTGGCTGTAACATCTTGTGTGTGCTGCCTCCTGGGGAAAGCATTTATTTCATATGATGTCCTTCTTTAGAACATGCATCACAATCCAATTTCCAGATGAGGAAACTGAGACTCTATAAGACACAAGTCACTCAGCCTCCACAAAGGTCAAGCTCAGGTCCCTGTCTTCCAAGTTCAGTGTCTTTTCCATGCCCTGACACATGATTAAGATGATGGGGTTTTTTTCCCTTGAAGGCATAAATCTCATCCACAATAAAAGTAAGTTTAAATGGCTGCTCTGAGAGGGGAGCAGTCTGGCCCAGCATCCTGGACCAGGTTTCCAGGCTTTGGCTGAGATCCCTGAGTGACTGTCAGCCTGGCTAAGCCAAATGAGCTTGGATGGACTTGTTCATTACCCAAGTGAAATCAGTGCAATGTTTGCTCTCAGACAGTCAACAGAGACTTTCTCCTTTGGTCTCAGCTCAATTCTCTTGCCCTCAGATTCAGACCTCTTGCCAGCCGGTCCAGGCAGCATTAAGGCATCGCTTCAATAGTTGATCCTTTTTTTCTGACTTCTCCCTCCCCTGGTCTGCAATAGCCCCAGCTTCTGAAGCTACCAGGGCAAAGTCCTGGCAGTGCCTTCTTGTCCTGGAAGGGGTGGGAAGTGCATGCAGCTGCCTCCTCACCTCCCTGCCGCTCTCAGATATTTGATTGAGAGGAGAGGGCCCTATTGGGGCCACTCAGCCACAGGAGCCTTCACGGAATCAGCGGCGAGTACCCTGCATTGCACAATGTGGACAGGTCAATGGAGGAAATCTAGGCTGCAGAAGGTGCCATCGCATCACAGCCGTCTGGACCAGGAGCTTATAATCAGATAGGGCATGAGGCCGAGTGGAGAGGAATAGTTCTCAACTCCAACTCTGAACCCCACCCCAAGAGAGGATGATGCAATGTCTGGAATGGGACTTTTTCAAACTATCAGGTGTTTCTAACGTGAAGCCAGCCTTCAGATCCACTGAACCAAATACAACCAAAGCTGGAGATGGTGTGTAAGATGGTGCTGCTGCATTGCTACCTCAAGAGAGCGCTAAATGGGTTAGGGTAACTGGGGGAAGGGAGCATTTAAACCTCAGCGCGCTGGTGTAAGTCAAGAGGGCAACACTTGGAGAAAAGAAGCTCAGAGGGTGTCCAGAAGGAGGACGTGCAAGCCTCCCCTGGGGGTAGTGACTTGTGTGCATGCACAGTCAGCCTATTCTTTGGACAGAGAAGACCTACACCTGTGGTCCAGATCATGGGGTGCCTGGCGGCCCTGAGACTTCATGTTTCCAACTGTAATAAACTGACTTTGAGACAGTGGTGAGCTGTTTATTCCAAAATAAGTCCTTCTTATCGTTTTTATTATAAGAGTTTTCCTAGAGTAGCAACTACGGCAAGCATCACTCCACTGTTAGAATTGCAGTAGCTGAGGGCGTCATGTTCCTACCCCTTTCCTCAACTTTTTCTAATCAAGTATATGAGCTTGGCTGTTGGGTGAAATTGTATCTTTGAATCCTCACTGACCTTCTTCTGTGGTTTTTGGCTCCTAGCTTCGCAGAGCCTCCTGGTAAGCAAGGCTGAAGGATGCATAGTGGAATACTGCAGGCCAGCTGTACAAACCTCAGAGCCTAGGACCAAAGCAGGCCTTCCAGCCTGGGGCCTCTTTGCCTATCCCCATCTCAGCCTTCTAGATTGCATCAGTCCAATGTTGAACTTAAGGAAATGCTTCTCTCCCAGAAGGGGAGAGAATAGATTTCCTCTGCAGGTCCAGAGTTTCTCACAGGATTTTCAAGTTAGCCTCTAGCTGACCGTAGACATGGAGTAGAACACTTTCTATTGTTTTGGGGTGTTCTTTTGTTTTATATACCTACTGTCTAATGCACAAGATCCAACATGAAAAAGCTTAATAAATACTGAATGCAAAAATAAATGCCTGCCTTTCTCTATAGTACCCAAGGTTCTAAAGCTGCTGGACTTGACCACTTTGTCCTGAATAATAGTCTTTGAATATTTAAAAGATTGATCTTTCTCGAGCCTCTCAAATTTCAAACTTTTTGCATTTATCCAAGGACCTACTTTGTGAGCCTTTCCTGTGTACCAGTGAGACATTGGACCTTAATTAAGTCCTTTAGGGAAACATGCTCCTGATCCCACACAATACAATTACACAAAATATTAGTCCTCTATCAGTTTTCATAAGAAGTACAAATGGAAAAATATTAATAAAATTGTATCCTTGATACCAAGACAGGGATTTAGGATAAAGACAGAGAAATACTGAATCTTAAAGGAAGGATCCGATCCACAAGCTATTGAGAGTAGAAAGCACAGTAGTAAATCTTGAGCAACAGGCCCATGTCCTTGTTGAATGAGGGAAACAGGCAAGCACCAGGAAAACTGGTGTGAAAGCTCCACCCTGGCTCCACCTCCCATCTGGCCCTTCTATAAATACTTGTATAAATACAGCACTTCCATAAATACTGGATCCCAGCCCACCGCGGGGCTTCTCACTCTCAAAATAGCCCACATCCTCCATTGAATGTACATCTGCTTTCCTAAATAAACATTTGACTATTGATGCCTTTGACCTGTGTGTGCCGAAATTCTTTTCCATCACATATGCTGAGAACCCCACTAGTTCTGGGTCAAGTTCCCCCTTCACTCTGGGAACTCCTCGAACCTTTTTCCAGAGACATCTCTTCTCCTGAGACCTCTTCAGAGAAGTAATTCTATAAAACTTAAGTTAGTCTCCATCAGAGAGGTGAGAAGTGCCTGTAATTCTCAGAAAATTTTCTCAAGTTTTTCTATGCACTTCAAATTCAGTAGAATCTTGTATTCTCTTTGTATGAAACAGAAGGCTCTAACCCTCCAAAGGCACAGGGCCATTTCTGAAGTAGAAATAAATCATCCTTTCTTACCACCTTCTTCCTGACTATTCCATATAGGAACCTGTGAGCCAGTCTTCAATGAATGTCCACGTGTGCACTTGGTATATCTCTTTACCTGTGTAAGGGATGTAAAAATCTTTCCTCTACCCACCCTTAGGTGCTTGGCTGGGCCTCAGTAACAAAAGACAGATCAGACAAGTTTATTTAATCTAAGCTTTACCTGACATGGGAGACTTTATAAGAAAGAACCTGAAGAATTAGTTTTAAAACTGAGCTTATTTATTTATTTATTTATTACTGGGAATTGAACCCAGGGCACTTTATCACATCCCCAACCCTTTTAATTTTTTAGTTTGAGACAGAATCTTACCAAGTTGCCAAGGACCTTGCTAAGTTGCTGAGCCTGGCCTTGAACTTATGATCCTCCTCCTCAGCCTCCCAAATTGCTGGGATTACAGGTGTACACCACCACTAGGTGCCAGGTACACAGCTGTAGGCCTGGAGTGGGAGACATTTTAAGCCCACATGGACAGTATTGTTAAAGAAGTGCGCACAAGAGCAACAAGACGCCCAAAAAGAGAAACTCTCTGGATTCTGAGGGAGCTGAGGATGCTGAGGAAGGCCCCGTGGCACTGGTGACATCTGTGCTGAGAGCTGGAAGGCATCACAGGCAGCAGGTGAGAAACAGAGGGCGGACAAGGCAGCAGGGAGACAGCTGGCTCTGGGAGACGTGAGCGCAGGGCTCTTCCAGGAACACAGTGCTCTGAGCTGCTGGAGGGGGCAGCTTGGGGAGAGGCCTTCAGAAGTTTGGAATGAGTCCTATAGACAATAGGGAGGAAACTGGGGGCCTTAAGACAAGTTGTAAATCAAGATATGGTAACTACAAAAATAAGAGGCTCCCTCCTTTCCTCCAAGTATAGGGAGGGCGCCTCTCACATGAGGATCTGCTATTTCTTGAATTCCTTCAGCTTAAAATAGTAATAAGCTAAAACACTGTATCTTATAGGAAGCATGCCCTGAACCCCATCACCCACATTCAGCACTTAGCTCATGTTATCTCTCAGACAAAATTAACCTGGGTTAATTTTGAGAGACATGCAAATCATCCTAGAGCTCTCATGATGTCATCCGGAAGCAACCCTAAAGCGTTCTGGGGAAGTCAGACCCTACCTGCAAAATCTGCATTTCAACACCCACCACACTGAACTTATGTAGAACAACAATGTCCCTGAGGCAAACGTCCTCTTTCGGTCACAGCAGTTACTTAGGCATCAAATGTTTGAACAAGATGTGATAGCTCTGTTGGCAAATATTCTGTATGGAGACCTCCAGTTTCTCAATACCCTGAAGTTCTAACATCACCCTGGATGGTTTTAAAGTGACAATTTATGTAGCAGCTGTTTTTCAAATTTTCTGAAAAGGTATGAATTTGTTAATGTCTTCCAATGACAGAAAATATAGCTAAAGGTATTTGTGTCTGATCCTATAAGCTATGGCAACAGAGTCAGGGTTCAGTTTCTGAACTCTTGAGTACCAAGCTCATATTGGTATATGAGGAGATAGAGCCACCAGAACGGTTTCCCTGAAATCAATTTTGGTAGAGCTAGAATCCTGTTCCTCAATCCCTTTTGGAGCTATGAAATCGTGTCCTTATTCCCTCCCTCCCTGTCTCTCTTCCTTCCAGTTTCTCCTTCCTCTCTAAAGAGAGATAAGTTGCCCCAGAGGCATTTTGAACCCTTGCCCATTTTAAATGGCATCTCCCTGAAAACCACAATAGACCTATCTTACCTTTCAGTTCGACTCCTATGGGGAAAGAAAAAGTGAATCCAAATCAAGCTTGATGGCTTTTCCATTTGTGGATACTAATCATCTATCTGGAAAATAAGAGGTGATCTCCTATCACACAATTAGAATGCACACAACAGAGCAAGGTATCCCGTCTCCTGGTATCAAGGCATCTCTGGGCTGAGGGCCAGCTCCTGCGTGAAGCCATAGCCTGCTGTCCTCTGTGGTTTTCTTGTCTGTCTTCCCTTCCACAATTCAAGCAGGGTCTGAACTTACATCTACTGATAGTGCCTGTCAGGGCAGCTAGTGCAATCATAAGGACAACTGATATTAAACGAGGACCCCCCCACTCCGTCCTGGGCACCAAGTCAGCGCTTCAGATTGATGTGATACCACAACTTCCTCGACAACCCATTTTACAGATGGAAGAGATTGTGTTCCCCATTTTACATGTGGAAACTGAAACTCAGCAGATTTAATCAACTTGCTCAAAGTTACTCTCCAGGAAGAGTCAACAGCAATGTGAGCCTAGCCCCCAGCTAGTCACCATGTCACCTCCAAAGGGGAGAACTGGATTAAGTAAGGGCTCTAGCTCTTGAACTCATTCTACATAGTCCAAGTGTGTGTGATCTGGTTCATTTGGAAAAATTTGTATCTTGAAGTGAATGACTGTAAGCCAAATTCAAAAAAATCTGTAGGAAAGAAACCCCCTGGAAGACAAAGGTGGAAACTAAGTAGTACAATAGCTACAGCTCCTAGAGCCATGCACAGTCCATAGACCTGCAGCATCCTCATCCCCTGGGAGCTTTTTAAATTATGGAATCTGAGGTCCTGCCGTACTGAATCGGAAGCCATATTTTAATAAGCTCATGTGATTCATATGTGCATTACAGTTGAAAAAGGACTGCCCTAACTTCACAGCAGTTCCCTCCGTTATTCTTAGGTTGTCTTCTTATCTTATCTCTTTGCCTACCTTCCAATATTTCTGTGTAGGTTTCCATGGCTGCATCCCAAGGGTTGTACATTGCAAGATGTCATACCTCTGGTAAGTCTCCCTGGATAAGATTGACAGAACCAATATTTACAACCAAGCCACAAGGTACCCGAAGTGTGCTTGAGTAGATTGGTATCCACAAATTGAATCAGTAATATAATCCGGTGACTCTAAACCTGACATGTCCCTGAGACTCACTTGGGGAAGTTTTAGAAAATACTGATGCCCAGATTCTACCTAAACCCACTAGAATCAAACTCCAATGTGCCATAGAGTAGGGGTGAGAGCCTGACCAACCCTATCAGTTACAGTGTCCTGTGCGTAGTACGTGCTTAATAAGTATCTACTGAATCAGTCAGTTAAATTTGAAGCAAGTGGCTGAGGAGAGGTCTGGGAAGAACCTGATTCAGGAGCGCAAGTGAGAAAAGAGTCTGCTTTAAATTCCTGGCAAGCCAAGAACAAAATGCCAGTTCCTGGCAGTGCTAGTCAAGTACGAACTTCCCTGGTCTTTTCTCTCCTTTTGCATGCTGCCGCTGCCTGGAGGTCAGACTGAGGCAGCAGGAACAAAGACTTCAGTGTTAGGCTGGCAAAGGGGGAAGAATAGCCCAAGGCAAACCACCAGGCTCCAGGGCATCTTGGCCAGGGGAAAAATGGCTTAAAATAGGTTTAAAGTGTCAGTCATTACACTGGGCTGCACATGGTAATCACAGATGGGAGGAATTTTATTACCTAAAATTGGTCTTAAAAGTCATGGAACTACTGTATAAGTTTTCTGTAGGAAAAGGGAAAGAACTAGGTCTACCAGCAGAATTTTATTTTTTATTTTTATTTATTTATTTATTTTTTGGTATCAGGGATTACTGAACCCAGGGGCACTTAACTACTGAGTCACATCGCCAGCCCATCATTTTTTTGGGTTTGTTTTGCTTGTTTGCTTTTTATTTTGAGACAGGGTGTCGCTAATGCTGAGGCTTGCTTTGATCTTGATCTTCCTGCCTCAGCCTTCCAAGTTGTACCAGCGCAAATTTAAAAATACATTCTGGCTATTCCCTCAGGGGCCAATGGCTGTTGTGATTATCTCACAGGCAGCAGGGGCCAACCCCAGGAACAAGAACTATAGCAGCTTCAGAGAACCTGCAGAGCTAAGGCAAGCCCAGAAAATAGAAGAGAACTGAGTAATCACTTGGTAAGCTTCTTCTCAGTCCCTCAGGTGACTTCTGAATTAGTGACAAGGGTGCTCAACTCTACCCCTCTGAGTCTGTTTCCTGTTGAAGGTAGTAACAATACCACAGCCTTGGAACGGGGTGCATATTAATTTCCTATGTCTGCTGCAACAAATGATCTCAAGTGTGATGGTCAGAAACAACCAAAATCTGTTCTCCCACTGTCCAGGAGTCCAAAGCCAGTGTCACTGGATGGAAGTCGAGGCATGGACAGCCGACTGGGTGATTCAGTCCCAAAGAAGTTAAGCTTCCTCCTAACCTAGTCAAAGGCTTTGCCTTCTGCCACCCATGGGACAAATGGCATTCAAATCCTTTACACACTGTAGCTATTTTCAAGTTTTATTGAAACATCCTGTAATGGTTTCCTCAAAAAAAAAAAAAAAAAAAGACTCCTTTTGGAGTCTTCCTGGAAAATATGACAGAAAGGCGATTCCAAGGAATTCTGCTCACTGGGGTTCTTCCCATTTCTACTCCAGTATTGTTTTCCAGATCTCACAGATGGCAAGTTATATATGGGATTTCTTTTTTGGAAGGGGAAGAGCTGGAGACACAATAAAAGAGCTCCAAACAGTGGTCACAGAGTCTAACTGCAGGAAGTGCTCAAGAGCATGTGCTTCAAGCAGAACCGCCCCCAGTCATTTACTAGGAAACGTCAGGGCAGAAGAGCCAAGCCTTCTCCATTGCATTAGTGCATATAGGCGGTGCTTATTATGGGTCCTTGTAGCTGTGAGGTGCAAGCAGCATCAGGAAGGACGAGCCCAATCCTGGTGATGAATGAGGGAGAAGTCAACATTTTAAAGAAGTCCCAACCACTCCTCCAAAACCTCTCCTGGGTATCTGCAGAAGCCTCAGTTAACACATCACCAGGCTGCTTGGGAGGTATAACGCAGCAATCTGTCACTGGTGACCCAGTACCCCAAGAACCTACAAGGTCGGAACATGGGCACCATGAGTGTCCTAGTAGCAGGTGTGGGGCCAGGGAAGAAATGGAATCAGAGAGGAGCTACAGAGTGAGGGTTGGCTCCTGCAGGCCCCTCTCCAGAGGCAAGGGGACAGGCAGAATGTGAAAGCGGACAGCCTGGGATGCAACGATATTCACAGACTGTTGCTGGGACTCATGCATCCAAACCAGGATGGGGAACCGAAATGTCTTGACAGTTTAACATAGGGGAGCCTAAGGAAAGCCAAAGGCTTTAGATAGCTCCAGAAGTTCTTGTCTTAGACATCCGGAGATCAGTGGGCTTTACAGTCTGCACTTATTTTAAAATCAGTGGCTGCCACCATGCTACATGCTAAAAACGTCTGTCTCTACTTCTCCATTTTTCAGACCTGAAAATATTGAAGTTAAAAGGGTGCTTCCACCTCTGCCACCCACTTGGTGTCAATTCAAAGGTGAAATTGTTGTAATTCGTCTTTTTCAAATGATCATGGTTTTCTTGTGTCATTTTTCCAAATTCAGGGATATAAAATCTGTCAAAGGGAACTGCTTCTCTAAAATAAAGAAAAAAGCTTGTTAGCTAATTATATCCTTAAGTTGAGCAAATCTTGGTTGCTTTCCTTTTCCTCAAAAAAAAAAAAAAAAAAGTCACCACTTCCCTTCCTGAGGTGCAGAGGGGATAGTTACTTGCCCTGGATTTTCCACTTGGTCCAGATATCTGAGGTCTCCAGACTGACTCTTCATCAAAAAAGGGAACCCATGGGGCTGAAGCGGTGGTTTAGTGGTTGGAGCACTTGCCTGGCATGCACAAGGACTCAAGTTCAAACTCCAGCACTGTATACACAACTAAGTGTTGGTGAAACAAAGGCCAGTTGAATAAATAAGTAAAATGGATTCCCTCTTTCTCTCTCTCTTACTCCATCTCTCTTTTTAAAAAAAGTGGGGAGGGAGGGAACCTTTTACTTATCTTAACTTTATACAGCTTCAGCCCAACACAGAAGTAACTTGAATGCCATACCCAACCGAATGTGTGTTTAACAATAACAGCATAAAATACCTGAGCTGACTGGGCCAAGCTACAACTCTCACTTCCATCTTAAGACTCTATTATACTAGCAACAGAGTTCTGCTGCTGAGGGGCCCTCGCTCCTTGGCAGAACTGTGCCATAGCCTCCTATTTTCCACATCAGTATCTAACGCGCAGCCAATGAGCTAGCCTTATAGCAGGTTAGGTCAGGTCAGAGTGATAGCATCTCTCACTGGCCACTTTGGGATGTTGATGCCAACACTTCATGTAGAAGACAAGGCCAGCCTAGCATTCTAACCCAACTTCTGGTCATAAACGGCAGAGAGAATCCAATCATCATGCCAACACTGATTAAGCAATGCTTGCAGAGCACTTTGGGGAAGGATTCTGGGGCTACAAACTAACTCAAAGGGAAAGAACACCATGACCAGTTAGCAAGGGCCTGGCAGCACCCAGGGCCACCCATATATTTGCCAGTCCCATTCAAGGTGGAACCAATCTTAAAGCTAACACTCTATCACCTGCTAGAGTGTATATTGACCTGGTGTGCAGCGTTCTGGATGCTTGTCCCAGATCTGTTATTGGTCTCCTGTGATTTCAGACAATAGTATTTCTGCTTTGCTTCCTCCTAAAAGAGAATATTGTGTTCATGGTAAGCCCTCTTCAGGGTACTTGAAGCTGAATAGGTTACTTTCAAAGCTCCTTGAAGGAAAAACACTACATAAATCCTAGAAAATAGCACAGGTATCTGGATTATCTATCTGAAGAACAAGTCTGTTTGATCACTGCATTTCTTTGACTGGATTTCAGTCCCTGTAAGGTATAAATAAATTGCTATCACAGGAGGCTGAGATACTTTTGAAATAATTCTTTATCAGTTGAAGAACTTGATATTCTCTGTTAACATCATTTGGTCGATCTCTGGCATGCTGATGAAGAGAACACAGGACTGTTGGGTGTGATCTTCCAGAACAAGGAAAGAGATGGCCTCCTGCTTGCATGTGTGAGGCTGGTGGAGCCTGGAGCTCTCCCCATGCCTCACTGGACCATTGTCCCTATGGTCACCACCAATGCTCTCAGGCTCCTGCTGAGCTTTTCCTGTACCTGAGGGGCAGGGTCAATGGGCTCACCAAACATATAAACCTATAGCTCAGCATGGACCTCAAATCAGTAGATACAGGAATGCTACAGTTGGCATCCTGGACAGGAAGCAAATACCCACATTAGCCAAAACCTACATATGCATAGACATAGACATGGACATAATTTATGCATATATATTCCATTTACAAATAAGTAACATGAATATATAATATCATGTTGACATCAAAATCATTTATAAAATATGAACACAAACACACAATTGGTCCTTTGACCACATCAAGAGCTTCAAGCCTGGATTGGGAGGAAAGCACAGAGTTTGGCTTCACCCAGGTTTCGGTGAGAAAATGGCAGTTCAAATAATTCAAAATATGACTTCAGCCTTCGCTTAACACTTCAGCATTAGTGGCCTCCATAAAGCAAAAGGACTATTATGTAAAATCCTTCTAGTAAAAGTCCTAAGGCAACTGATTTACCTCAGACCTCGGAGAATTGTATAGAGGCTCTTGTAGTCCCACTCGTCTCCTTCTGAAGAGCTCTCTTGGACTTAGTTTTCCAATTGCTTCAGCATTTAAACTTTTAAAAAGTCTTATTTTAAGTAGTTTCACATTTGATTTTTTTGATATATTCACTGGTTTATTATAAAAAATACAACTCAGAACAGCCAATGGAAGGGCTGCATAAGGCCAGGGATGAGCAGAGTCCCCAGGCCCTCTTCGGACACCTCACAGCACCTTCATGTGTTCACCCATCTAGAAGCTCTCTATTGTGAAAATATTTCCCCATGATGTCCCAAGGCACCTTTACCCCACCATGTAACCTCCTGTGGATGTGGGGCCTTGTGGTTCACAGCACACCTTCTGATGGGCTATCTCACACCTCAGGCGGAAGCAGCGAGCCCTCGACCATTACCTCCATGTCACAAACACAGACTCTGCCTCTGTGAGAGCTGATGGACAAGCCCAGCTGGCTTGGTTTATTTTGCCCTAAAGATACATTTTAGGACTTCAGCCCTCTTCCTGTCCCCTGAGGAAATCCTGGGATGGCTTTGCCAAAACTCCCACACCAACATTTGTTTATATATACCTCTGGGAGTTGCAGCCTGAAAAGGAAGAGCTATGCTCTTCATCAATTTCCCTTCTGAAACTCAAATAAACCTGTTGTAAACTCATTATAATAGCATAGACTCAACTGGCCAAATACATGATTACAATTGTTTTCTGAAGAAGGATTGAAAAGTGTGCGTCAGCAGAACTTCTTGAAGCTTCTGCATTGCAAGTCACTTGGGCTGGTTCTCAACTCCACTGCCAGGTGTCAGTGCCCATTCAACCTTGTGTCATCTCTCAACTCCCACCTCTCCAAGTACTAGTGGGCACTCCCGTCCACTGAGTCCTGCATAAACGCACCCCCATATCTCATCAAAATGTGAAAAAGACATGACTAATCTGTCAAAGGTCTCTCAGTGGGAACACGCTGCTCACCTTCATAACTCTCCCAAGTACATCTGATATTTCAAGCCTCCTTCTATTATTAAATGAAAGGAAGGCTTTTACATTTCTAATGCAATATGAGGTTTCAGAAGAAGTTAAGTATTTGGAAGGGTCAGAAGAAAAAGCTTCTAAGGAACCCATAAGGGGCTTCTTGTCTAAAGAACATACCACAGCATTCACGTTCTGCCTCTGACCCAAACGTTGGGTGGGTGCCCAATTTTGAATGATATGTAAAAAGAGGAATGTGAAGTCATGCCAATTTCCAAGACTGTTGACTTCAGTTTTCCTGTATCTCAAACTTGGCTTTATTTGGATTCCTCTGCAGGAATTCTTGATATGTAAATGCATGTATATGTATGTGGACTATGGTATATGTATGTGTGCATGTGTGCACATGTGTACATGGAGATGTGGAATTGTCCAATGTATAAATCTTAAGCTAACTTACTGCTGGGAGTAACAACTACTCACCAGGGAAGAACCAGAGAGGTAAGGCAGGCAAAGGGGCATGTTCAAGACTCAAGAATAAGTGCCTGTGAAACCAGAGGCAGATCACCAATCCACAGCCCCCAAAATCTTGTTTGGGTCCCACCAACTCCTGGTCCCTGGCCTCTAAGCTCAGTATTTCTCAGAATCCCAAACATATTCCTAAGTCCTTTTTACAGTTGGGTCAGTTACTGTTTTATTTGCTGGTTATTATGTTAGTAAATTGCTAGTTGATTGAATTAAATTCTCTACAGCAGTGTTCAAGGAGGCACCAAGGAATACATTCAGGTCTCTTGAATACTTGCTCAGGCCCCTTTCCATCCTATCCCTCAAACCATGTCCTGCGTGATGGCTTTTTCATGTGTCAACCTGGCTGGGCCATAGCCCTCAATTACTCAATCAACCACTAACCCAAGTGATCTTATGAAGATATTTTGCAGATGTAACTGTAGTTACCCACAAATTCCATAAAGAAGACCAAATTCATTGACCTGGTGATAATTTAGCTAACAGCTTTTTTTATTGATATATACTAGATCTAGTCACTTCTCTGCTGAAAATAAGTTATTGCCCTCAAGAGCTTTGAGGTTAGAGAAACAAAATAGTGAAGATGTAAATAAATGAACAAGTAAGTAAATAATTTCAGAATCTTCTAAGGACTATGAAGAAAATGAAACTGGGTTATGGGGCCGGAGCCCTGATTATAGGCTAGAGAGGACAAGGCAATCTATGGCTGTACCACCCTGAACACACTTGATCTGCTCTGATTTTGGAAGCCAAGCAGGTCAGACCTGGTTAATACCTGGATGGGAGAGAAAAGGGCAGCCTCTCAGAGGAGCTGAGACCTAGAGGATGAGAAGCAAGTAGTCCAATGTGATCTGAACTACTTTACTGTCCGAGTTTACTCAAAAATAGCCTTAGCTTCTTCCCCACCCTTGAGGGGAGGAATCTGTGTCTCTAACCTTGAATTCAGGTTGGCTATATGTCCTGCTTTTGCTATAGGGCTTTAGCAGATGTGATGCAGAGGCTTTAGAAATGTTCATACGTGGGAGTTTGTTCTCTTGGTGCACCTTAGACCTTATGACTGCTGGCATGCGTAGAAGCCTGGACAGCTTGCTGGGTGAGAGCAGACACTTGGCACATTGCCTCTGTTGTCCTGGTCAGCAGTCCAGCAACCATCAGAATCACCAGCTAATGCATGCCAGAACCCAACCCACAGCAACTGAGACCACCAAGACCAAAGGGGCCACCAGCCAAACAACAGAATCACGAGCTAATGAACGTGGTTGCGGTTGTTAGCCACTCAGCTGCAGGGTCGTTTGTTAGACAGTGAATGCTCACTGATGCTTGAGGAAACTGAGGCCTCATTTGTCATATTTGAAAGTGGGGTCTAGGAATTTTATAAGGCCCAGTGGCTCCCTCAGTGTTTAAGTTCATCCATGCTTCCATGAGTGCAGTATGTCATTTCTGATGTATTTTGACAGAGATGACTCTGGGGGGCTGCTGTTTCTACGTGTCTCAAAAGTAGAAGCACTGAGTGTCCTTGTTCCAGATGATCGTTTCAAGGATTTCTGTTTAGTGAACAGGTCAGGGAGATAGAGGTCCTGCCACCCCCTGAAGCACAGGGCGGGCATGCCTTGCCCGTGTAGAAGTCCAAGGTTCCGAAAGTTCTGTAGTCCTCTCCGATTACTCCATCTATGACTGCACAGGTATTACCTGACTCTGGCACCAGAAATTGCCACTGCCAGGGCTGTCAGGAATGAAGTCTGTCTCTCACCCAGGAGCCTTCAGTCCTGTGCCAGCATCCATGAAAAGGTGGCAGGCATATTTGTTAACTTACTCTAGGGTAAAATCTCAGAACTTCCACAGTTTTTGACACCAACTAATCAAAACTCCTATATATAAAACTATCAGCCAAACTCATGGAGGGGAGATAGTTTAGTGTCCGTAAAAGTCCATTTCTCTGCAAATTATCCTGGAAAAGCACATCGTGTGCCTTTTCCCAGAAACTCCAGGACAGGGGCATCCAAACATCCTTCTTTTTCGTTTAAAGGACACAGGAAAAGACTTGAGGCCAAATCCATTTTTAAACCTTTAAAGAAAAGAAAAATTGCAAGCTGGATAGAGATATATTAGGTATAGAGGCTTAACAGCAAAAGAAAAATATAGTTGGTCTCTTCACTTCCTGCTCTCCCCGCAGCATTCAGCAAAAAGGAAGCTGACCTAAGTAGTCTTATGCACAAACTCCATGTCTGGTGCACTCAGATTCAGAAATCAGTGAAGCTAAAAAACTGAGCCTTTATTATAATAGCACAGGCAAAACTATCATGGTTCTTGTTCCGTTGACTACATACACAGGACTTTTTAGACATCAGTGTTTTGTTGTTGTTGTCGTTTTTTAGCAAAATTCAGATCTCTTCTCAGGGTAGGAGAGACCTGTACATTTGTTCCTAAACCCCAGTGTCTTCAATACAGCCATACCTACCAGGAAGTTACAGCTACACATTTAACTCCTTCCGGGGTTTGTCAGGTGAGACACTGTTCTTAGGCTGGACCATTGAAGGAGAGAGCACATGTGAGAGATGCTGAGGCTCCCTTAGGAAAACATTCGAAGAGGGCTGATGTTCTAAAAGGTGGACACATGACAAGAGGACCTTAATTGAGCCCTAGAAGGTCTTCTGGAAGATATCCTTGCCTCCTGTCTGGGTAAATGTTTAGAGGTCAATATCTTTTTCTCATAAAGCTCATTTTCTGTAGGATGGGACCCATCTACATGCTACGTCAGTCATAAGGTACTAGTTGCTCCAGTGGCTTTCAACCCTGGTTGCTCATTGCTCAGTAAAACCCCCAGGAATCTTGTTTTTGTTTTTGTTTTTTTAATGCTGGTTTCCAGCAGCTCCACCTAAGGCCGATTAAGTTAGAATCCCATGGTTAGAATATTGACTCCACTATTGTAAAAAAAAATCCTCAAGTGATTACAATGTGCAGCCAAGAGTGAAAACCTTATTAAAGCAAACCGTGAAAGTACAGCGCTGGACATGTAACTGTAGAATCAAATGTCATTCTCCCTAAAATCCACCCTATTCTAGAGCAGGGATTAAAGTGAGTTTTGAGCAATACGTATTTTTTTTCATCGGTTGGAGATTAAAATTCTTATTCACTGGTTCACTCTTTGAAATAAAGATTTGTTGGTCCCCTGGCAAGCATCAGGCACCACCCCCAAGGGGTCACAGTCCAGAGGGAAAGACCAACAAGAGAAACTGCAACTTAAATGCCACCAAGGAGGAGGTGAAGACTGCTACAAAAGGACGGTGGAGGGGCCCTGCACAGTTGAAAAGCTCAGTTCTTTTTCCTGCCTGCCTCAGGCCCTCCCCTCCCGCTGCGCTCTTGGGACCGTGAGGTCTGGGTTTTAAGGAGGATTTCATCATTTGGAACCATTTGCCAAAGACAAATGGTACTTGTAATAAATCTTATGAACACCCGACTAGCTCTTTCCTCTCTGACTTAAAACAGAGGTTTCCAGAAAGAACAGGAAAAAACACTGACATTCCTAACCACTAAGGTGACGTGGAAATCTGGAAGTGACACGTCCTAAATGGGTTTCAGGCTGGAGAAGGAGCTGACAGAGCGGGCCTCTGGCACGATCTACATGCAGGAAGGGCCATCATGGAACCTTCTATGGAAAAACATCTGGCTAGAGCCCAGCTGCCAAGGAGTGTGTGCAAACAAAGCTGAAGAAGAGACTCAACGCTGTGAAAGCAGGGGAGTGTACACACGCGAGCACTGCTACCAGGGAGTGCTTTGTCTTTATTTTATTTTTGTTATTAAGCATCCTCCACAACAAGTCACTCTCTCTCCCAGGAATCCTGAAGTGCACACTTTGTGATTTTCTGCAATCAACATTGCACCCTTCATTTTCTTCTGTGATAAAGAAAGGAAAACAGGAACTCCAACTTCAGTCACAGGATTGGATGGCAGGGGAATGTCAGGAAAGCCATTTAACCTCTCTGAACATTTTTTCACTTGGTCTGTAAATGGGGACAATGATCACAGGATTGTTGCAGAGGTTGAATAAAATAACACATGTAATGCTTTTAGCTCAGTGTCTGGCACACAGTAGGCAGTCAATAAGAGGAGCTGTCTGGACTTTCTCACCCAAACCCACACTTCAAAGTAGCAACTTTGAATTTCTAACTTCCTGTGGCAGAACACACTTTTCCTCATTTAATAAGTAAAAAAAAGAAAGAAAAAGAAAAAAATCACCCTGCATTTAACAAACAGTATCTCCCAAATCAGTTCTGAGCAGATGTGGGACAATATCAGGAAGCTGACACACCAAAACCAAGTTTTCTCACACAAATTCCAAATTGTGAAGTGTCTGTAACATCCTGCGGCTGTGTAGCTATTTAGCTTCTCAACGTTATCACTTTTGGGCCAAGTTTTTAGAAAACTCAATTGACAAATAGAAGGAATACGACTTTCAAGTTCAACAATGTTGGTTTACTTCAGAATCCTTTGAGTCAGGCACACTAATATAAACTGAGAGAAATGCACAGGTTGGGGACTGGAAGGAGGTGGACTGATGAGGTTAGTAAGTTTTGAAGAAGCACAGAAGAAAAAGGGAGGTAGGCGGCTGGAAGACGGTGCAACTGAGACTGGAGTCCTGGGCTCAGAGACAGGAGGAAACTGGCCTCAGGCCATGCTTTAACTAGTATGTGCTCAATTAAGGCCTCCTTTCCATTTTTTTAAATTTTCTAAGTGGCTCTTGGTCCAGAAGGTCACACTCAGACCATTTATAGAGAGCAGCTCTGACAAGGACTTGTGACAATTCACTGTGTGGCCAGAAACCATGCTGTCCAGTCCCCAGCACCCAGGATAATAGTTATTTTTACTGCTTTTCTTCATCTTCTGCTTCAACCTTTTCAGGGATGACATCAGATATTGCTTTTCTTCCTGACTCACCTCATCTGGTGGTCGTATCTCAAGAACGGAGACAACAGCACATCTTGGAAACACAGGAGGCCACTTCAGAAAAGTGTGTATTTTTGAAATAACAGGTGAACACTCAAGTGTCTATCATCATGTTGATCCCAAAAAACTGAAGAAAAAGGGAAATATTATAGAGGAATACTGAAGAACCAAGAGAAAGAAAGAAGAAAGGTCCTCATGTCTATCCGGGTAGAACCATTTTAACTGATCAATTCTAAGAAATCAAAACTACATGTCATAAAAAGAGATGCAGCCTATCATAAACATATTTTGACTTAAAATATAGATGTGTACATTCATTCACCTTGTCCTCTCCACGGGGCGATTCGAGCTTCCCACTGTCTTTCTTGCAGATTCATAATGGATCACTCTGGTTGAGGCTAGGGGCCCTTCACCTAAATACACTCTCTCCCACTGTTTTAGTCAGCTCATTGTCAAAAGACCTGACAAGAACAACCTAGAGGAGGGAAAGTTTATTTTGACTCACAGTTCCAGAGGTTTAGTCCATTCACAGCCATCTCTGGGCCCCAGATGAGGCAGAACATCATGGCGGAAGCGGGTGGCAGAGGAAAGCTGCTCCGTTCACGGCAGCCAGGAAGCAGGGAGAGCTTGAGTGCAAGGATCCAGGGATAATATAATCCACAAGGGCATGGCCTACCTTCCTACAGTTGTCAACCATTAATCCACTTAAATTCTTAGTCCACCAAATGGATTAATCCACTGATTAGCTCACACTTCTCATGATCTAATCATTTCACCTCTGAACGTTCCTGCATCACCAGACACTTGAGCTTTCAGGGGAAACCACATATCCAAACCATAACACCCTAACAAAAGGGTTATAGCTAGGCATTTCCACCCCAATACTGTATGCTCCCCAGTCTCCCTCTTGGTTCAGTGAGGTCGTGTGGCTGAACTCGGTCAATAGCATTTTGCAGAAGTGCTGTGCACCACTTCCAGACAGGTGCCTCAGGACGAGGGGATGGCTCCTCCGTGGTTTCCTGCCTTTTCTGATTCCAGAACTGGGATAGTATTTTCAACCATTTAGATAGCAACAAGGCCCTGGGGGTCTTCAGATCAAAATGATTTAAAACAAAAACCGAAAACCCCTTAACCCCTGAGTGATTACAAAAAGCAAACATCCCTCCGATCCAGAATACTGAGTGCTCACCTTAGACACCTACACAGCCAAACAGATAAATTCCATCTTCTTTAAGCATTGAATGATTACTCTTTGCTCAGCACCCCCTCCATCATACTCTCATAATTCAATTCAATTGTGGTGTCCGGTTCCAACTTGTTAATACGGACTGAAACTTAAAAGACGTAGGAAACCCTCAGAGAGTTGAATCCATCTTTACTTTTTATGATGTTCCCTTCATGTTTTGCATATGCCTCACCTATTCCTTATTTGACAGCATTTTTTAAAATTCGGTACCAGGGATTGAATCCAGGAGTGCTTAATCACACTGAATTCACAATCCTCCTGCCTCAGCCTCCCAAGCTGCTGGGATTACAGGCGTGAGTCACCACGCTCAGCTGACAGCATTTTTAAAGTAACATGTTCTTATCAAGTTTTTACAATGAATTCTATTTAGTTTTTGTAGGAATAATTTTCATTTTCACATTCATATGTCATCCTTTTAAGGTAATACTTACCTAAATTATGCAATTACAAAACACTGCAGCTGGTGCACACATTGGGAATACACTGACCCTTGGTGTTTCAGTTGGCCACTGCATCATTACAAACCACCCTCAGAGCTCAGCGGATTAATACAGTGACCATTTTGTAAGCTCACATCTCTGTATTCAGGAGTTAATCTGGGCTCCCTCAGGGGTGAGCTGGAAGTCAGCAGGTCATCTGGCTTCTGGAAGTTGGCTCAATGTCGGCTGAGGCAAAGGGATGGTTGGGATGTTAAGGAAGCTAGAGGGTGAGGGGCCCCTTGAGACTGCTGTTCAGATCTGCAGCAATGTCACTTCGGTCATATTCTATGGTTCAAAGCAAGTCACAAGGCAGCCAGGATTCAAGGGAGGATATTAGCTGTGAACATTTTTTATAATCCACCTTATATACCTGGTCCACACACAACTTGAGGAGTGGGCACAGAAGTGGATGAGATCCACCAGCAGGATCCAGGGCACCAGTGCACATGACCTCCACAGGGAAGCACAATCCTGTTATTCCAGAAAAACCATGAAGTAGAAGCTATAAGAGCTCTGGCTATTGCCAAACTTTTACAGCAAAATGGACTGCTTTTACCTTCCCAGCTGAAACCATCCTGGGGTGAGAACCACGCAGCAGACACGGCGGGGGGGGGGGGGGGCTGCTGTTCACTGAAAGTTCCTCATCTTTTCTTCTTTGAAGTTACATTGGGGCCATGCAGCTAGTTCAGGCTTGAGGTCTGTGTGACTCTGGGCTGAAAGAGCTAAAAGCCAGTGTGTCTCCTCAATTCTTCCTTCCCATTTCAGCAATGACCTTGAAATCTCTGCATGTCAGCTGATGAAGCTAAAAGATTAAGAAGGCCACCCAACCTAGACAGAAGCTTACATGCTTACATGAATGAGTAATAAAGCCCTGCGTGCTGAGCCACTGAGACTTCAGGATTTATACTACCCCCCAGCATATACAGGACTCCCCTGACTTCCTCCAGTGGTGCTGCTCAGTTGCAAACGCACAACTCCAGGGAGACTGGAGTGGTCTGTGAAGTGTATCATCCTCAGGAGTCACAACTGAATGCTTCTTTAATTCACATGGTTATTAAAAGAGATTCCAAGGAATACAGAATTACTGCAGTGATGGATTAACAGATTAGTGATATTCCCAAAAGGGAACTTGTTTTTTAGAAAGGAGAAAGAGAGAGAGAGAGAGAGAAGAGTTCTTTGACAAGATCTACATATTTCAAGTCCTAGTAAAATAATAACTTGGAAAATTATTCTGAGTGCCCAAAGTCATCTCCTACTCCAGAGACTTGTGGACAGTCAGATTCTACAGTAGGTACAAGGGGCACCTACCCTTTATTTTGATTTAATTTTGAATAAATCTCACTCCTCGTGACCACTGGGCACTGACTCAACTTAGACACTATCCATTGTTTTCTCCAATAGAGGGATGGGGGGGGGGCTTGGTTTCAGACAGCAGATTGGGTGAAGGGAAAAGGCAAATGCTTCACTGGCCAGACTGGCTCACCCCAAGCCCATGCTCTGAAAGCAGTGCTGCTCTCCTAGGTACCCAGAGCTCCAGGTTGTAACAGAAAGGCGTGGTCAAACCCTAAACACAAAAGTTCCAGGCCCAGTGTTCTGAGGACAGCTCCAGCACAGTTGGAGCTTGGTATCCAACAGTTCTTTTGGCTTTAGGTGAGGTCTCCTTGCCAGATGTCCTTTCTTTTCTTCTTTGTGTTGCAGCAGGACAGGATGGGGGCTGACAATTTTATCACCACAATAAACAGAATCAGAAAAAGTGACAGATAAACATGTGTGTCCATATTGTGCCTGGACAGACCAATGACAAGTATTCTGAGACACTGAAATTAAACACACAGTCAGAAACATTTCTAAGTCTTCAAAGGTTTGAGAGTGCCCTTCCAGCCTGACCTCACGGGTGACATTCCTCTAATTCTGTAACATCCAGCCTGCCTGGTAAGTGTGATGGAAATGGTGAAAGAATTTAACTATAACATACTTGTGCTAACAGCTAACAGCTCTGCAGTTATTGAAAGCAAAAGAGCAGAGGAGGCCTCAGTTCTTGCAGAGGAAGATTAGGCAGAGACAACAACTAAAGAGAGGATGTGTTGTGGTTTATATATGAGGTGTCCTCAAAAGCTCATGTGGAAGACTATACAGGAAAGTTCAGAGGAGAAGTGATTGGGTTATGAGAGTCTTTACCTAATCAGTGCTTTAATCCACTGAGAGATATTAGCTGGGTGGTAACTGCAGGCAGGTAGGGTGTGGCTGGAGCAGGTGGGTCCTTGTGGGCTTGCTGTTGGGAATTATATTTTGTCCCTGGCAAGTGGACCTCTCTTTCTCTGCTGGCCATGATTTGCTCTGCTTTCCTCTGCCACACCCTTCCACCTTGATGTTCTACCTCACCTTAGGCGCAGAGAAATGGACTTGGCTATCTAAGGACTGAGACCTCTGGAACCATGAGCACCAAATAAACTTTTTCTCCTCTAATTGTTCTTGTCAGGTCTTTTGGTCACAGCAATGAAAATGCTGACTAACACAGGCTGTAAATGATCCAAGTCTCATATATGTAAAATCAGAAAAACACATTCTTTTTTGACAAGGCAAAGTATTGGCTTTTGGTCCCTGGTCACCTAACATCATTAGTTGTACTTGCATTTTCATTACATTACAAGAAAGGCCAGCACTTTTTCTCCCAGGGATACTAACTGAAATGTCTCCCAGCTGGGCCAGCACAGTGGTCAATAAAACATAAACCAAGATCAATAAGGTACCAGCATGGGCCAATCTGATCACCTGCCTTCTTCCTCACATCCAGGTGCCACACTGCTGCCCCAGGACTATCTGACCCAGTTCAAGCACAGCGACTTTTTAAAAATTTATTTCGCCTTGCTAAGAATGGAAATGTGCAAACTGTCTTCTGAAACAAGAAGGAAATAACGTCTGGTAGGTTTTTGTATCTCTTACACATCTCCTAGCATATGCAGCTCCCTGAAGAGCCTGCGTTGGTGGCTGAGGCCACATGGATTTGGATGGCATCAAAGGTCCTGGAAACCTGGGGATGGTATCAGAATCAATGTCCAAATTCTCCCCAGCCCTCACAGTCCAGTCTCCATACTCCTTCTGGAAAGACTTAGAAGAGCTTACCCTGAAAATCCCTCCAACACCTTCTCTGCAACTTTCTTATAGCAGTGTTCATGTTCCACCTTCCCTTTCCTATCAGACTTCAAATTCCAGGAAGATGCGACCCACAGACATTTAACTTTTGATCTCCTGCAAGGCTGAGGATTGTGCCACATGCCTGACCCATGGGCAAGTAGACAGAGCTGGGAGCACAAGTCTGACCTGGGCAAGAGGAAGTGGAAGGGAGACAGGGTCAGAAGGTGCAGGGAGAGAGAGTGAGGAGACTCAAGGTCAGGGGTTAGGAACAGACCTGGGCAGGGTGGTGACCCTGTCCATGTGGGAGACACTCCTAATCTCTTCAGGAATCTCTTCCCTTCTCACCTCTCCCTTTTCTTTCCTCTTTTCTGCTTCCCTTTCCTATGGTAGAATACCATGGCAACCGCTTACTATAGGTCTGAATCTTATACGAAATAAAGCAATGACTTTGGATAGATAAACATCTGTAACACAAAGCTCTATTGTGTAAACAAAAGCCAGGGCACCTATAGGTTTTACTAATTGGGCATAAAATTAAACAGAAATTTTCCAACCTGGGACACTATCATTCCATATAACACTGAGAGATGATCTTTCATCACCTTAATGAACCCTTCCTGGTACAAGCACACTTATTTGTGAGTAAAATGTGTGAGATGTTCAATATTGAGGAGCATGAAATGGTGCACCCACACACTGCTGGTGGCAATGCCAGTAGGACAAATGGCCAGCAACCTATGTTTCTGTCTACAAAAATACTCATGCATCTGACCACGTACTTCCAGTCTTGAGTCCATGTCCTTTGGCAATAAATCAAAAAAGAAAAATAAAAGTATATACTATGGAACCATACTCAATACCCTAAAATGGAAGCACTCAAATGTTAGCAACATGGAAATGGTTTTATAATTTTGTGGCTAGTTTTATTATAGTGATTATGCATCCATGAAAATGAATACTGACAGGATATTTGTGGATATATTAAATAACATTAGATGAGAAAACAGACTTCAAAGTCGTATGAGTACTATGAAAGTAACATGTGAAGAATCTATGGGTATATAGACAGGAGCAAAAAGATAACACCCAAGGCAGAATGAGTTAAGAAAGCTAGATGTAATCGACTTTTAAAAACTCAATATTATTAAAAATTGAGGTGCTATTTGGCCATATTCCAAAGAATGGAAGAAGAGAAGTGAGAAGGTAAATAAAAGACTAAAAGGGGGAAATATTTTAGCTACCCTGTGACAAAATTCACCAAACAATAAGGTTCACATTCTCAGAGCAACAATTTATGTTTGGTACTGAGTGTTTTCAATATGGATAAGGATCAGACAATTTGTAACAGGAAAGCATGCTAATGAATGTAATCTATTTATTCAGAAGAGGCTTATTCATGATTCTATCCTCTTGCCAAATGACATGCATGCTTGACTATATTGTTATACCCAAACTGAGATAAAGACACTCCAGCCACTCACATATACACCAAAGAAGCCTTTACAGAGCTGGCCAGTGGCAACCACTCTGGACCCCCAAACATCAGGTCTCAGAATCATGCACCTTCTAGCCATGTAGCAGAGCTTCTAAAGGGTAAAGAACTTCCCTGTTACTAGTCCTATTGCCAGGCAAGCCAGCTGAATACAAAAAGCAGAATGTTTGCAGCTAGCAGTTGGGGCGAAATGACCCAGTACCTCATTGTTCAACATGGATTCGGGAGGGGAGTTTTTCAGTAATTTATTAACCTATTTTAAGTACATTAGAAAGCTGTTTCCTTGAAAGGAAGGGGAGAACACAAAATGGAGTCGCTTTGGTTCTAACAATATCAGATATTTATGTAGGAGGAAAAAAGTAATTTCAACATAACATAACAAAAACGTATTTGGAGTCAGTACTCTGGTTATGGCCCTGTCATAAACCAGCTGGGTGGAGCTCACTCAGTTTCTCCGATTATAAAAGAAAGGGGCTGAACTTGAGCTCTGAGGGCCCTCAGCTCTAAAATTCATGAAACTGGTAAATTTCATCAAACCACCAGGAACTGGGTGCAGTGCATGGGTACAGCTCCCCACTCACGCTAGCAATGGTCAGAGATTCCTGAGAGAAGAATCAGACAGACAACCTGTCTTTGGCTGTTCTGACCTTACTGGATTAGAGACCATCACCATCCAGTTATTTACTTATCAAATTACACTAAAAGTAACAAGTGTTAACTCATTTAATCCTCATAACCAACCTAGGAGGCAGGAAAAACTATATCCTCATTTTACAGATGAATAAATTGTGGTACTAAGTGGTTAATAATTTGCCAGAGCTGAGACTCAATTCCTAGCAATCCAGCTCCAAAAATTGTGCTCATAATCATGGATGTGATTGAACAGGATGTATTTCTGTTGTTGTTGCTGTTAATCTTACACCACTTCCCAACTCTCCAATTAGGAGCTCATTATTTCATAGGAGGGGAGGAGGCTCAAATATAAAATTATCTTAAGGATGACTCAGAATAATCCTGTTGGAGTCTGACCTTCATTCTATTTCTTCAGCTGCCCTAGAGTGACCTTGTGACAATTATTGGGGTCTGACCTTCACCTCCATTATATCAGCTGCCCTAGAGTGATCTTATGACTATTTGCATAAGCTCCTTATGGAAGGGCTGCTAGGTCGTGCTTTGTTAAAGATTAGGGTGGGTTAAAATGTCTTAATGACAGG
>PVKS010026250.1:0-28871 GCA_004027875.1 Aplodontia rufa | reverse complement strand
CGATGTTATTCCTACACTAGATACCCAATTAACACATGAGTTCTTCTGGGGGAAACTGCAATAGATGAAACCCATAGTAGCTTATCTATGTGTTAGCATTACCCCTGGTTATCAAAGTTTATACACATTGATTGCTACAGTTTTGACAATGTTTCCCCCTCATCTGTATCCTGTATCGCAATATACTTCTAATAAATGTAGAAAAAAAAAAAAGAAACAAAAGACTTTATTATTCACAGCAGAGCAGGAAGCGTGTGCTCCATGCTTGTGTCTACTTCTTCTGTCCTCTCCTGTGGACAATGTTAGTGTCTGAAAGATGAGACAATTCTGCAAGGGCTGGCAAATCCCCCCCCTCCTTTCTGCTTCAGAGAGAGTTTTTGCTTTTCCTACCCCGATCAACAGACAGATCTCCTCTCTGCCCTGGAGAGGGACACTACCCATTTTCCCAAGGCTGCTTGCTATACAAACATCCTTGAGAAAATGGTCTGAGACAAGTGCTATCACAAGGCGCGTAGATAAGCAATGGGGAGTTGTCCACGCAGTGTCGTTGTGATGCATTGGACTGTAGATCACCTGGGAACTCGATGTTCTCACCAGCATTTGCAGTTTCCGGAAATGTTTCTTTGTACGCTCATTTATATGCAAGATAGATGGGAGGAGGAGAAAGCGTTAGACATGTGCTTTGGGTTCTCTGGACTGTGACTCTCATAACACTTGGGAGTGCTCTCCTCTGGAAATGGCATCTGCCTCCTCACTGTCTCACCCTACTTAGTTCATCTTCCAAATATTTCTCATTTCATCCCCTTATCGCCACCTTCTTTATTGCCATGTCCCTTCAGGCTGCCATCTTCTCTGAAAGGGGTTTTGCTCTTCCTTTCTCTGCTAGTCCTTGCTCGGTTAGCTTCTGGAAGCCCAGTTTCCTCATCTCTGAGACGGAAATAGCAACACTGCTAACCCATGGAACCTTTGTGGAGAGGATGCAAGTCAGACTGAGGAGTGCAGAGACTCAGCTGCTGTTAGCTCTCAGCACTTATTACAGAAGCGGAGACCTGGGATTCCTGGTCTCTAAGTCTGGTTTCCTACAACTGACAATTACTTTGAGGCAAAATCTTCAAAGTAAAATCACTCTTTATGGATGGAATCAAGTAAGGCCAACACGTCTTCTTCTTCTTCTCCTTCTTCTTCTTCTTCTTCTTCTTCTTCTTCTTCTTCTTCTTCTTCTTCTTCTTCTTCTTCTTCTTCTTCTTCTTCTTTTTTTTTTAAAGCCAAAACTGTTATGTAAAAAGTGGGGTTGAAGAGGAGAGAGAGGGTAGATCAGATCAGTTGATATCTACCCTTTGGGGAAATGGAATTTGAGTTACTCTCTTATTTCACGGGGCATGCACATTTGCTAAGCACATCAGAATCCTCTCTCTCTCTTATGGATTTGAAAGCTCTTCTCTATTCTATGATTAATTGAACATGTTTGGGCCAATACAGGAGGAATAAAATTACCACATCACTCTATGTACGAGAGATAAACTATATGATTAAAAATATTTATTATACTGATGTGGAAAAGAATAATATGTTAAACAGATAAACATGTAATAATGCATATTTTCCCCATAAAATTTAATTTATCCCTTGGGCTGGGCATAAACTTTCCTCTTGAACAACTTGCATTCCAAATACAGATTGCTGAGCTAAACCGCTTAGTTTTACAGCAAATTGATCACTGCTGTAATATTTCAGGAGCAAAATGATCCTCACCAGTCAGTTTGATTTCAAAGGCCAAAATTTATAGTTTTGTTCCTGATTTAGTGATAAGATTTTTTAACATATTGAGCATTTTGTCACCTTCTATCAGGACATGGAGTTGAACTTACAAATGAAAAAAATATCCAACAAAAAGGGACCATAAATAATACACTACGGAATGACAGAAGAGCTTAATATTCCCTTTGGGCCAGTGGGAAATTACTCAGATTTCTGTCCTTGTACACATACATTCTGGTCTCTACGGAAGACGTGTTATGCAATCTTTATGCTCCTGGAAATGGAGGCACAGAAAATGCTGGAAGTGGGAACTGCAAGGACTTTGCATAAGCATAGGGGAAACTATTACACATGTGTCTCCCCAGGGTCTTAATGCAACTTTATCCAAGGCAGATCAAATGTAGTTATTGGACACTTTTGATAGGTTGAAAATAGGAGCAGACGTTTAATGATGGGGAAGTTCACTCCCTAGCTGGTAGCTTAGGACAGAAAATTATAAAATCAAATTATGATAATCGTAGGAGTCAGGAGAACAAAGTAGGCCCCCTGAGCTCTATTTACTGAAGTTTTGAATTCATTATGTACCACCTACTTTGGAGGCTCAGGGTACTGATATTTGATAATCTCAGTAGAATTGCAAAATAAAACTATTGTGATTACTACAGCGAATTTCTAGGGAACTTAAGAGAAAGGTCTGGGGCTAGATGGAACAAGAAAAACAGAATAAAAGCAATTTGCTTGTACCACCGTATACTCACTTGCATCCAGAAATTACCTTTTGAGGAGTTGGTTTGACATTTAACCAGTGAAAACAGATGTGGTTGTCTTGGTTTTTACCACTAAACATCATTTTTTCCCAAACAACATTTCCATCACCGAGTGGTGTCTACCTGTCCTGACATAAGAGTTAAACCATTGATCTAGGGCTTAAATAGGACTTTGAGCTGCAATGGTCTATTTTATCACATGTAACATTTGTGTTGAGTCAGCAAGGCCAAAATGCCTCTAGTAGACATCAAATCCAGACAGCTTGGGTCTGTGAGGTTTTTATTTTCCAACCTTCACTCTGATCTGTGTTGCAGGGAGAGGGCTGACCTTTTCTACCTGTGATATTAAGAATATCTATCTGGACAGTGCCCTTGAGTGACAAATCTCATTGATAATTTTATGTGGACTGTCAGCCCTCACTATGTCAAATCGCATAGCTGCTAGCATTTCATAAGATGCCTTTTTCTTGGTATGCATAGTGTCATTCACAGAATCCTTATCACGTGCTTGGTGTTTTTTATTTGTTTTAAATTTTTTTCTAGTGTGTAACATTTAGCTCTTGCTGCCTAGAAAGTGACCACGGAAGTTCAGTGACAGCATAAGCATTTATTGCTCTTGCTGAGGGTGGTCAGCTAAGTGGCTCTTGTCTGGATTGCTCATGTTTCTGGGGTCAACTGGCTGTCAAATAAGGTCAACTGGATGACTGGGTGACAGGGATGTTTCACATGCCACCCATCCTTGGGGCAAGCCAGCCTGGGCCTGGTCTCTGACCATGGTAAAAGAACTCTCAGGACCTCACGGGACTTCCTGAGCCCCAGGCTGGGGACCGGCACACCACCATTTCCATGGCGTTCTATTGGCCAAAGCAAACACAGGGGCAGCTCAGATGTAAACACAACTCTACATTTTTAGGGAGAGAAACTGCAAAGCAACATGATGAAAAGTATAGATACAGGAATGGAGATGAATCCAGGCCCTTTAATGTCTGCCCTATTGCTCATGAGAGTCTGGACTCTTCAACACCTTACTAGATTGTCCATGATACTAAACCCAAGGCAACAGATCAGTGCCAAACTCTTGAAAATAACACTACAGCATGGTGGAGTAAGCATGCATTTGTATCTGCAAACTAAGATGTACGCTAGCATTTTATTTTCTATACATCAACCTAGTCGCTGACTTGGAGATCCCATTCTACTTGTTGGCAGAAGACTAAACCCACAGATTCCCTCCTGTGTGAATGTCTGTCAGGGTCTCTGGCTGCTGAGCATCCGGGCTCCCTTCCTTATTTGAGGAAGACTTTGTGAGGTTGAGCTTACCTTCCACCTGAAGGTGACGATCCTGGCCACACTTTGCCAGACTTCCTGGGAGTTCCAGATTGTGAATATAAGCTTGGGACAGGAAAAAGCAGGGGTCACAGAATTCATTCTAGTGACAGGTAGTAGCAACAGCAAGTGGCTGTATTCAGCAGGGGCAGAAGCTTGTGTGGGTATCAGTGTCCAAGGTGCAGCACTACTGGCATAATATGCAGTGTAAACAGAGTGTCTGTGCCCAGCACTGGCCGTGACATCACTATGGAACCAGAGTGACAGCTCAGATTTGGATATTATTCTAACTGCAAGGCTTCCAACCTTAGTTCTGTGGTGCTCCAAGCAGATTCTATGAGCTACGAAGAATCCTTTAATAATGTTTTTTTTCTGTTGAAATTAGTTAGAATTACCTTCAGATGCTTATTATCCCATACACCCCTGCCCTTCCTGGTTTGTTTCACTTTTGGGCACTTTGTATTTCATGAAGGCATCAGAGGAGGATGATTAATTAATCTACTGGCTTTGAGGCACATTGGATCTTAAAGTCATGTCCACTGTCCCATTTGCCTTCCAAACCCTGCAGCTTTCCTACCTCTCGCCCATATGAAGAGATTTGGGGAAGCTGCCTGCGGCCTCGTTTGCCCAGACTTCCTGTGTAATCTTTCCATTTGGGGGCTTTCTGCCTTCCTAGTGGTTCAGAGGGTCTTAAAGTACCGAGATCCTGCCTCTCTGAGCCCACAGATCTCCTTCATCAGTCTTTCACTTCAATTCTTCCCCCACCTGGGAAGATTCTCCCTCTATTCTGCAGAAACACCTGCTACATACTTTCCCCAATATATTTTGAACTTGTTTGCAAACTGCCTCTTACTCTCTTTTTGTAAAGTCACATTTGTTGATCATGAGATTTTTGAAAAAGCTTAGCCCAAAAGACTTAAGGATAGTTTGTATTGTGCCAGAATCTGATCACTGGATTAAAAGCTGGGAGGAGGTGAGAAAGTGTTGGGAGAAAATTCCTTTCTCCTAAACAGCAGTATCCTAAAGTATGATCTTAAGGTGCTGCCACAGAAGAGTGGATTCCAAGCTGCTTCATGAAGTTCCCATCTATTACTTTGCTTTCATTTTCTCCTCCCTTCCCCCAGAACCCAGGCTCCAGCTGAACCAAACCAGCCACGTCTTGAGAGTGTCCTTGCCTCCCACGTCTCCACACATGCCATAGTTTTCTCTGCCTAAGACATCTTCTTTTTCCTACCGTTTAGGATTTAAAACTTAGGAACTCCTAACCAGCATTTGAGAAGAGATGGAAAGGAAATCTCCAATGGTGGGTATTGCTACTATTTGAATAAACATTTCAACAAGTATCTTGGAATTTAGGAAAATTTGTATACCCAAGATCCCTATTGCATTTGGTGGAGTAACCAGTTTAACACTTGAACTTCTGGGATTTTGGGGAAAGGAAAATTCATTTGTTCACTGATAGGAATAAGTGCAGGGGAGGAATTTAAATCCCCAGGAATAAATGGAATGATGATTTTAAATTTAAGTGGACTAGAAATTTCCTATGGGGATTTTGTCTTTTTGCTCTCTCCTTTTTTTTTTTTATCTTGAGATGGTAATTTTCTAGCATTTCTTCATTCTTTCAAGGACATTTATTGTGAATTTACCATGTGTAAGAAATTACGCTAACCAGCAGTCTGATGTAGATAATAGAACATGGGGGAACAGTGGGGATAATAGGAACAGTGGGGAACAAACATAGCAATTGCATTGTGTCTTCGCTATCACTCAAAACTTTATTAAACTGGAAGTTTCTTCCCCTGCCCCCTACAAGACTTTTTTGATCACTTATTTTAATAGAAATTTCTGAAGTCACTTTTAGCTCCTTAACAGTCTTAGTTTAAAAATCAGAATGCTTGCACCATTTATGAGCTGATCTTGGATGTGACTTAGAAATCTCCATCCCTTAGATGTCTTCTCCAGGGACACGTATGTGTAGAAGTAGCCTCCTTCTTTCTTTCCTCCTGTGCATCTAGAAGCTTCTGACCTCCCGGGTTCAGAGATGGCGTGGGGAAGAGGTTGGAGAATGGTAAAGTTGACTAATTATGGCTGCCATTGTGGATCTGCTCCCCAATCTCTGGATCTAGTAGTGATTAGGTTGGTTGTTTTCCCTGCAGGCATTGCCATGGGCCATTTGGGGGTGTTATGGTTTGAATGGGATGTGTCCCCCGAAAGTTTACGTGCGACAATTTGGGAAGGCTGAGGTGAAATGATTGGGTTATAAAAGCCTTAACCCAATCAGTGAGTTAATCAGGGTTAACTGGTGACTGTGGGCTCGTGGGGTGTAGCTGGAGGAGGTGGTCATTGGGGGTGTGCCTTTGGGGGATGTATTCTGTATCTGGCGTAGAGTTTCTCTCTGCTGTGCTTCCCTTCCTTACGCGATGCTTTGAGCTCTCTGCTTCCTGGAACTATGCCTGCTGCCCTAATGTTCAGCCTCACCTTGAGCCCTGAGGAATGGAGCTGGCCTTCCATGGATTAAGACCTCCAAAATCATGAGCCCTCAAAATAAGCATTTCTTCCTAAAATTGTTCTTGTCAGGTCATTTAGTTGCAGCAATGAAAATGTTTCTTCCTGTCATTGGAAGCCTCACCTCAGAATCTTCCTGTAATGGTGTGTCTTGCTCAGGGACCAAGGGATTTCCCTGACATCTTTTTGCTACTCAAGACATCCAAGTCTGCCATATTTTGTCTGGTAGATTTACAGACATTAAGGATTTGCACTATGAACACCAGGACATGCTAGCCTAAGAGCTCCTCTATCCTGCTCTGTGGTCACAGAGACAAAAGGTCATTGGTAATGGATTCTCTTGGGCAGCTTGAGGCTTTCAGGGCCTCTGCTTCTTCTTCAACTTCCTCACTTTTCCACCTCCTTCTCCCCTTTTATTTCTTTCAGTCTGAGTCTGACTTCTTAAACACCCTCTGTAAAAATGTTTCCAAACCTTCGTGTCTCTTAGTTAGGCCCGTGGCTTCTCTGAGTCTGTTTTGGGCATGGGGGAAATGTTCATTAGGACGGTAGGGAGAGGACAGCAGGTGGAGCCTCAAGCTGAAAAGGTGCGGAAGGACAGTTCAGGACCCACTCTGCAACAGGCCTTTTTTAAAGGATCATGGAGGGCTTTGTATGTGGTGCTATTTTAGCTGGTACCAAAAAACAAGTTTGTCTACTTCAGGAAAAGGGCATTCCTGACAAAAGGAACAGGGCCTGAAGGGCAACAAGTTGTGATGATGGCTGTGACTTGTGGGCCTTGGGGAAGAGAGTGCAGCATCCAACTGCTAAGCCTGGCCTTCTCAGAGGAGCCTGTGGGATGTTCTAGAAAGGTGCAGTAACTTCACCAAGGGAATAAAACCTCAGTTAGGTGAGATATCTGTGGAGAAAATGAACAAGCGTTAGTGAAAGAAATACAACGAGCTTTCAAATGCAGAGCGCTCTATAATCAGAAAGCCCTTAGCTGCCAGCTCCACCATTTGTGGGAACTGTTGGCTTCTTTTTCTTGTCTATTTTTTCCCTCTTAATTGCTCTGTTGCCAGATGTGGGAAAGAGAGGAAGGAAGGAATTAAGTAAAGCAGATTTAAATGTCTTGCTTCTCCTCTTCCCTGTGGCTCTGTAGTGAGTTACTGGTAAAGTATATATAAAAAAAAAAAAAAAGAAGGAAAACCAAACCAAAATTGGTAATGAATGAATGAATAAATAAATAGTACATATGGTGGTCTTTTTACCTGGAAAAAAATGAGAGGAATGTGTATAAGCCAAATTATTGATAGTGCTATTTTGGTGCATTTTCAAGTACTGTATCTGAAATGTTTAATATTTTTATTTTAAAAAATAGTGAGTATGTATTAACTTTGGAATAAAAAAATCTATCTATCTATCTATCTATATATATATATATATATATATACACCTACACACACCTGTGAAGGTGTCACACTTACAAGGACACTGCAAGTCCTTCCCAGGCTCTCTGGGCCCTATGCCAACCAGCATCTTCCCTCTGCTCTTGCTCTTGCTCACTTCCCCCTGCACAGGGGCCTCCTCACTGCCCCTGGACCTCTGAGCACATTTCAATGCAGTGTTTGCATTTTCTGTCCTCTCTGCTAGTTGTACTGTCCCCCAGATACTGCATGAGTCTCTTCACATCAGTGAGGTCTTGCTCAAAGGTCACAACCTCAGAAAGGACCTTCTAGAGTCCTCATCTCCTTATCCTCCTTTTGATGTTTTTATGGCACTAATTTGCTACATTATAGCATGCCTGTCCATTTTTATTTATCTACCTATCTATCTACATATCCATCTATTTACGGGCCTATCGATGCCAGCCCTGAAGACTTTGTCTAGAGTAGGCTCTGACACATAATAGGAACTCAATAACTATTTGTGGCTAACTGAGTATATAAATATAATATTTGTAATTTATGTCCAATAGGGAATTTGCTTTTGTTTACTGAAGATTGAATCGTAGAAAATATTTGAAATTCTGCAGCCCGGACTTAATGCACATTACAGTTTTTTTTAGCTCTTCTAAGACTTTCATTCCTATAGAACAGTGTTTCTTTTTTTTCTTTTTTTAAAATTTTTATTCGATAAACATAGTCTTACAATTAGGAGGAGTTCATCGTGTTTCTTAACCTTAGAACTATTAAAATCTTTAAAAATATTTCAATATTTTCTTTTAATCTTCATCAATGCACATTAATTATGCAGAACAGTGTGCTTCATTGCGGCATATTCGTATGAGCCTAGACCAGCATTTGAACAGTTCCGCTGCCTGACAGTCCCCTCCCTCCCCTCCTCCTTCCTCATTCCTTCCTTCACTGTGATGGTCATCCTTCTGCTTCCTTGCCGTCCTTTTGCCCCTTTGCTTCCACATATGAGAGAAAACACACAATATTTGTCTTTCTGAGAGTGGTTGATTTTGCGTAACACGATCCTTTCCCGTGCCATCCATGGTCCTGAGAATGAGCTAATTCTATTTTTCTTCCTCGTGGTGGAATAAAATTCCATTGTGTGCATATACCACATTTTCCTTCTCCTTTCACCTGTTGACAGGCACCTAGACTGGTCCCATGACTTGGCTGCTGAGAACTGGGCTGTGATAAACGTGGGTATGCATTGTATCTGTAAGGTCTGCTGACATTAATTCTTTCAGATTAATATAGAAGAGTGGAAGAGCTGGATCACATGGAAGTTCTAATTTTAGTTCTTTTAGAAACTCCATACTGACTTCCATAGTTGCTGTACCAATTTACATTCCCACAACAGCGTGGAAGAGCTCCTTTCCCCCCACATTCCCACCACTATTTATTGCTATTTTTGATCTTGATGAGTGTCTTCCTGACAGGGGTGAGATGGAATCTCAATGCAGTTTTGATTTGTATTCCCCTGATGGCTAAAGATGTTGGACATTTTTTCCCATATAATTGCTGGTCATTTGTACTTCTTTTGGGAGTTGTCTGTTCAGTTCATCTGCCCACTTGTTCTTTGTTTCTTTGGTGTTGAGTTCTTTCCATATTCTGGATATTAATCCTCCGTTGGAGGAATAGCTGACATAGATTTTCTCCCATTTTGCAGGCTGTCTGTTCACTCTGTGAATTATTTGTTAGCTGTGAGGAAGCTTTTTAATTTGATGTCATCCCATTTATTGATTCTTGCTATTATTTCCTGAGCTGTAGAAATCTCACTTAGGAAGTTGCTGTCTGTGGTTATGGTTGAAGCATCCCCCCATGTTTTCTTCTGGCAGTGGCAAAGCTTCTGCCCTTATGTCTAGGTCTTTGACTCATTTTGAGTTGATTTTGTGCAGGATGAGCGATAGGGAATCTAGTTTCATTCCTCTACACATGAAAATCCAGTCTTCCTGGCACCATATGTTAAAAAGGCTGTTTTTCCTCCAGTGTGTGTGTGTTTTTGGCATCTTTGTCAAGGATCAGCTGACTGTAATTGTGTGGCTTTGTCTCTGTGTTTTCCCTGCATTCCATTGGTCTCTGTGTTTGTTTTATGCCACTACCATGCTGTTTTTGTGACTATAATTTGATGGTATAATTTGAAATCAGGTTTTGGGACGCCTCCAGCATTGTTCTTTTTGCTCAGAGTGTCTTTGGTTATTCCGGGTCTTTTATTCTTCCATACGAATCTTAGGATTGTTTTTCTAAGAACTGTTAACATTTTGACATGGATAACTCTGTTTTGAAGTCTGTCCTGGTCCTTACCAATTAAATGCCAGTAATACCTTTGTGAGTTGTGATACCCAAAATACCTGCAAACATTGCCAAATGCCTCGGGAGCCCGGATCCTCCCTCTGTCCCCATTGAGAACCATTGCTATAGGAGAAGACTAGAACCCATAGCTCTCCTTTCTAAGAATCTGAGCAGTGTTCTGTTGAGGTGGACGGGGTAGACTCGGACGCTCTGTTCTGCTATTTGCAGGGAGTGGGCTGAGCATTCTGTCATGGGTTCTTGTACTTAATGAGTCACTCAGTTCTCACCACCCTTCTGCATTTTGGCTTTCTTGTTTAGTATAAGTGCAATCCAATTTAATCTGCATATAAACACATCCATTGCATATTAAAATCAACATATGAAAAACATCAGGCTGGATGCTTTCTTGAAGAAGCAAGCTTAAAAAAATTCATGCATATTAATATCACAGATAAGCCAATTATTATATGGAGTAGTAAATAAAAATATGATTAATCTAAAACTGGGAGCTTCATAAAGCAAAATATATGATATTAAGATTAGACTGCTTTTGAAACAATATTATGAATCCTTGCATTTTACATGTAATTTGTTTAAAATTAATTTCCCAGTGTGCGACCTTATTTTTGCTTCACCTAGACCTTCACTAATAAGTTTTATGAAACATTGATATTACTTAAAATCACAACCCAGAGAAGAAAGCATTCTTCTGCTCTTAATTGAGGCAAACCATGTTGCCTAGCTTCAGTTTCCAGGACCCAAGGATGGTCAGGTGTGCAGGGATTCCTGATTACATGCTGGAAGCGGGCAGTGAGCGCTGACCTGGTTTATTAAACCATCCAGTTCTATAACACATAATAATGACAGCCTGTATAATAAAATAAGTACACTTTGAGCACTTTCTATGCACCAGAGCCTTACCATAATGATCATTTATCTAATCTTCATAGTGATCTGTAAGTTTGGTATCAATACCATCCCCGTTGCACAGAAGAGGAAACTGAGAGGTTTATTCACCCCAAGGTCCCATGCCATTAGTTAGTGGTGAAGCTGGCTTCCATCTCCATCCTGTTAAACTTCAGAAACTCTCATTTTTAAACTTCCTCTACAAACTCTAGAGATGGAAGTAGCGTATTATGTCGTTGGAGTTGCTTTTGTTCATGTTGAATTGCCACTTTGAATGTCCTCTTTCATAATGTGACTATCCACAGGATCAAGTGGCCTCTGGCAGGGAATGGTGTGCCATGGGTGAACTAAACCACACACAGGAAGCTTAGGGAGGATGCAGGAGTGTGGGGAGGGAGTCCTTCCAAAAAGGAAGAGTCCAGACAAGGGAAGGTGGCCTCTGGGACCACAGTGGTGGCTGGTGGCCAGAAGAGAAGAGAGGGACTTCTGAGACCTTTAGAAGGGGCATTGTTAGGGCTTGGTGCCTGAGGTCTTGGGGAGGGAGAAGAGAAGGCTGGTGCCTGATTGGCTGGGCTGTGGTCCTAGGCAGGTTGCACCCTTCACTGAAGTCAGAGGAGGGGCTGTGGCTGGGTTCCGTGTCCCCATGTGGGGATTGCAGGGCCGAGGACAAAGATCAGGAGTCTGGGCAAGTGACTGTCTCTGCTGGGCCGCTTTTCACCTTTCTCCTTGAAATGTAGATGAGTCTGCACATTTCTTCCTTGCCAGGGTGTAGACTCTTACGGGGAGCATCCCTCTCTGCTTCTAGGCGTGCTAGATTGCTGGTGCTCAGGGAATGTGGCGGAATGTGATCCACACTGACCTTCATCTTGCCTGCTTCCTGGGAAATGCTCTGCATTTAACAATCTTCCGGCCTCATCCTGGAGATCTTTGGTTCAAAGCCGTATGTCTGTGTATTCCACTCCTTGCCCTGCAAAGCTCCACTGGGACTTTACTTCCTTGAAGAAGACTCTAGAGGCTTGCGAGCATTGTTTTTGTAGCCTTTGGTGAGTTTCTTTCTGTGCCGATTTGTATTTTAGGAGCCTGTTCTTGTGCCTGGACTACCCTGGCTGGTGACACCTGCTGGCTCCTGTTGCATGCTGTGTCACACGTGTTCCATAAATATTCCAGTGCCCACAGGCCCTGCCGCTTGCTAAGCCACAGGCCTTGAACAGGTCACTTCAGCTTTGAGCCTCAGTTTCCTTATCTGTGAACCTGGGTGGTAATAATACCTACAACTTAGAAAGGTTATAAAGATTAAATGAATTTAAATATATAAAGATCTTAGAAAACACCTGGCACATACTAAGGACTGTATAAGGATCATTTGTAATTTTTATGAGGATCTACTATTGAAATGAATTGGGTAAGCTGAAGTTGGGGACACTTTTTTCTTGAAACATGTGGCCCTTTTGGTCTTCTTTTGTTTCATTTTTTGGGGAAGTGGGTTGCAAGGATTGAATTCAGGGGTGTTTAACCACTGGGCCTCATCCTCATTCCTTTTTATTTATTTAGTTTTTCATTTGAGGCAGGGTCTCATTATGTTGCTTAGGGCCTCATTAAGTTCCTGAGGCTGACTTTGAACTTTTGATCCTCCTGCCTCAGCCTCCCAAGTCCCTGGGATTATAGGCGTGCACCACTGCACCGGCTGCTTCCCCAATTTTGATAGGTAAATGTGTGCACAGGATACTATGCAGATTTCTTAAATCTATTTTAAGGAAAATAATAGCGTCAGCATAATGCTAGGTGGTAACCAAGGCTCAGTTCCTATGTCAGAGGACATCAGGAGTGGTGGGGACTGGGGAGGCCTGGAGAGAGCCTACTCTGTTCACAGAGCGCGCGTGCTACTCAGGCCAATGGTTGTGAGAGAACGCAAACTTAATGTCAGATTGTCAGGATCTTTAAGGATAAGCCTGAAACCTGAGCTTTTATATTAGATCTTAATTTTTAATTGCTAGCAACCAAATGAAAATAAAGTTTAATACACTGTAGAAAGCGCAGTCTGAGGGTTGAATATAGCACCTCTGCAGGCCAGTGTGGCCCTGGGCCACCATTGTGCAGCCTCTGCTTCACCTGGTAGCTTTCTCTAGGCTTTAAACTACAACTGCCCTCAGTGACTGGGTGCAAATGGATGCTGAACAGAGTTGGATTCTGGTGCAAGAACTCTGGAGTAGTTTCCATACTTAAAACTGGGAATATGATTTAAAAACATTTGTCCAAAAGATGCTTTCCGTTGTTGCTGATTTTTTTCCTCATTGTGTGCCCATGGGTGTGACATGCCCTGAATGCAGAGAAGCCAAAAACTAGGTCATTTCCTTGGACAGCAAAATTCTCTGAAACAAAAGCAGCAAAAAATGGATCATTTCCCTGCACATACTGCAAACACACACAGTTTAACATAATCCAAGCAAGTCTGACGGAAATGCAAAATCCGTGCATTTTCAAAGCAGAATTTTTAATGACATTAATTTAAACAGAAATCCTAAGCCAGTTCTTCTGTAAGAACAGTCAAATGCTTAACTTCCCTGAAGACAACCTTGACCTCTATAAGGAACAGTTATTGTTTTTATTTTTTCCATCTTCCCTTCTGGATATTTCCCCTTCCTTTCATAGAATTTAATAATGTGTGCAGTAACAAAATGAATGATCAAAATATTCCAGAACACCCTAGGCCATACAGGGCATGTAAGCAGAGAGTACAGGCCTTAAGTCGTAGCATTTGCTGGATTATTTGACTTTATAATTTGAACTCTCCGCTTATTACTAAATTTAGCTTGTAGATGCTATTGTGTGTTGCTGAATTCTAGCAAATGATAAGCCCAGACTCTAAACCACCCATTTGTCTATTTTGTCTGCATTTCTGTCAATTTAAGTATCTGTCCATCCGTGTATTGATCTATTTTAACTCCAGCTATCAAGGAAGGCAAGGCTACGTCTTTGTTTCCTATTCCTTCTTGTTTACTGAGACCAGGTCCCCTCTCTATTTCAAATTGCCCTTTCTTCTCGTCTGCCAATGTTCACAGTATGGATATTCCCTTTATTATTCCCTCTAAACTTTCTTTGTTCCCATCTCTGTCTTTTATTATTTCTACTGTGTCATCAGAAACCGGCTGCTGGAGCCTGCCAATTAGCCTTTGTCTGTCAGCGCCAGTCTCAGCCTCAGCCTCCCGAAGAATGTACGTGTAAGGCGAGGGGACAGGCCCTATTTCGTATGCAGTGCTGTGTCCCCTCATCGAGATATGCCATTTCTGACAAAAGAGCGGTAGATGGCTCAGATTAGCTGCTGACAAACTTCCTGCGTGTGGAGGGGTGGGAGAGGCGCTGGAGGGGGCAGGATGGGGAACTTGCTCTGAGCACATTGCAACACCAGTTGCTTTCGAAGTCACATCAATTCTCTGCCCAAACACTAACGGCTTTCAATTAGTTTGCGGGACGGGTGTTGTCCCCTGGACAACACACAATCTGTGCTGTATTCAGAATCTCCCCTTCCCTTGGGCAACTAAGGTGAGCCTCATCCTGTTTGCCGGGGTCACCGGCACTTCTGCGCCTCTTGGTCCCCTCTGTGTAGCTCTTCACCATGAAGGGTCCAGCGTCATGTTTCCCATTAGCTTCGTCCATGCTTCTCAGTATTCTGCACTGATGCAGGTGAGGCTCTTGCCTTGGGGGCAGGATTTATGGGGACACCAAAGATTTCAGTAATCAAGATAGATATTTTTTCAAGATTAAAAAAAAACTAATGTAAAGCATCCACAATGAACAAAATATCATAATTCTAAACAACACCAGTTACTGATTCCTTTTGTTCTGGACTCTACTGTGGGTGGTGTAGCACTTGACCGCTCCTGCCTTTATGTACAGGATCATGTATAGCTATGTATTATATATTGTGTTTTGTTCATTATGGGTTTTTCTTTTCTTTTTGGAGAGGGGCAGTGTGTATGTGTGTGCGCGAAAGAGAGAGAGGGAGAGAATTTTATTTTGTTTCTCACGTGGCTTTCCTTGTTCCAGCACTTTGTAGTGTACGTGGTGCTGGGGTTTAAACCCACATCCTCACGCATGCCAGGCAAGCACCATAACCGCTGAGCCACTGCTCCAGCCCTGGGTTTTTCTTTATTCATTTTTATTTTTAATACTAAAACACAACATATCCTGATCATTGAGTTCTTTGGTGGCCCCTTAAATTCTTGTCTCAAGATGAGTCCTCCTAGTCCCGGCCCTGAGGGTGTCCACACAGGCTCACATGAGATCCTGCTTCTGTTGGGGCCTCCCTCTGGCTAATGCCACCATGAGGGTGCCTCTAGACCTGCTGGGCACTTTCTTCCTCTAGAAGGGCACACTGGGAAACACAGGTCTCAAGATGCTAGGAAAGTGTGTTCTTGGATGTGTAGGTGGCCATGCCTTCAGATAGAGGGCTCCATCAGGTAGGTGGTCCCCAGGTGTCAAAGTTCCTGGGACCACAGCCTCTTCAGGTTTCACTTGTGCTTTCCCAGTCCTTCAACAGACATGGGGGAAGAGTCAGTGCGGTCTTGGCCAGGGGACAACCCAAGTGCCCCAGTATTCAGAATCTCCCCTTCTCTTGGGCAACTAAGGTGAGCCTCATCGTGTTTGCATATCTCTGACCGCAGGATGAATTATTTCCCAGAATTCCCACCAGACCTCCCATCCCCTGTGGGCATGGCCACCAGAGGCTGGCCACGTTTACTGGGTGCAAGGAATGCCATTTCTCTTTTACTGTTCACAGCAGCTCACCGTGGTTAGGATTATTTGGAAAGATGTTAGGAGCCGATTCCCTGGCATCCTCTTGCTTGTCAATCTGTGGCTTGGATTCTATTCCGCGTCTACCTGGTGCTAGACATTGATCTTAACCTCCTTCCAGTCTTTCTGTGGCCCCAGAGGCCTCCCTGGAGACTCTAGAGCAGGAAGCTTTCCCAGATGTCATTTCCTTTACTCTGTATGATGACACATTCTTTTTTATTCTACAAACACATTTAAACGTAAGAAATAAATTTGAAATTTTTGTTTCAAACTAGATTTTGTCTATTTGGTTTCCCCTTTAATGTGTGTGTGTGAACATTATCCCCTACCCCTGCAACAACAGCCTCAGAGTTCTAGCTCTCTGCCCCTGGTTCAAGTCCAGTCTGTGGTCATGTAGGTGATTCAGGCAGAGAAGATGAACTGGGAAGGAGGCCTCTCCTCGGGGAGGGTTGCTGGGTACAAGTAGCAGAAGGGAACTCTGATGCACTTGGGACAAGTGTGGGCTGACGGAAAGGATCCTGACTTGCTCAAGAAGAGCAGGAGACTCAGGCTCAGGAGCAATATAACAACTGTTTCCGAAGCCCACAGCCCGGCCCAGTGGATTATTTTGACTCTGTAGATGGGCACTCCTTAAACTTCAACCAGGAGTCTGCAGGAGGAAACCCAGTAACAGGTGACAAGTCCTTCCACTGAGTGCTCTCGCTTGGAGCTGCTGCCCTCTCTCGAATAAGACAGTCTAATGACTTAGGCTCAATAAGTTGCTCAAGGCCACAACAACCCTTTGAGAGAAACAATCCTGGAGCGGTTAGATGGACGAGAAAACAGAGACATAGGTTTCAGAGCCAATAAGAGATAGATCAGGATTTGAATCCACACTGTCTACCTCCACAGGCCAGCTTTGTAACCATCCACAAACCAGCACATCTGAGACAGCAAGTCCGAATGTCATTGTGTCAAAGTGACACCTTCAGGTGTCTGGCTAGTGGGTAAATAATTTTGTTCTTGATGTTGACCTTTTAATTCTTAGTGTCACTTAAAAACAACATATATATAGTCCATGAGTTTTCAAAACTATCCATAGGTACTTGTGTATACAAGGAGTGTTACCTTTCGGGATGTGATTTGTAGACGTTTGCCTGTTACAGGAAAGAACTGGGGAGTTTGAAATGGGGTTTAGAACGCAGCTGTTTTGAGCGTATCTGTGGGCACAGGGCCAGCGTCAGGTTTGGCTTTGTCAACCATTCTGGGATCCCAGGTCCCAGACCTGAGCACGTGCTTGCTGCTCTTTCAGTCTGCACGCCCGCCACACACAGCTGCAAGGCGCAGCCCTGCAAACAGTCCTGTCCCTAAGCATCAGAGAGTTCACACGCGGCCCCCCTACCGCCACGTACAGGCCTCTTTTTTGGGCAAACTACTTCCATGACAGAGTTTGGGTAAGAGGATACAGGTGAGAAGTAAATTCCATTCCACTTTCCCATTTCTTGGTATTTCCCATCTTCTCTTTCTTGTCCCCACCAGGGACCTAAACAGAACCAGACCCTTACAAGCATCTTCCCCTGAAACTCAGGTCCTGTTTAGGCTTGCCCCAGAAGCAAAGCTGAGGATAAAGTTTTGTGCGCAAGATTCGTCTTTGGAGGTGGTACCAGGAGGGGTAGCGGGAGTGAGATGGAAGGGAACATGAGCCCTCTAGGCAGCTACCACCAGGGAGCAAATGGAGCTTAACATCTGGAAAACTCTGGAAGGCAGTGTAGGAAATTGACTTAGAGTCGTCCCGCCAAGGAGGGAGGAATTGGGGTATCTATGCAACGGCACGGCAGTTGTTGGTTGATGGCTGCTCCTGAAGGAGCATTAATTCGGATACCTCTGGTCTTCAATGCATGTGACAACCTGGTCACCAGAGGCCAGAGATTTGGTCACAGATACCCCTGGCTGCCCACGCCCCTTGCATCTTTCCATCCAAGGCCTTCATTTGAGAACCTCCTTTTGCCTATCTAATCTATCTGTTTCAATTTAGGAAAATACTGGACGGAAAGGTTAATGCAAATCTATGCTTTTTCTCCAGCTATCCTCGACCCAGTACTTCCAATTAGCAGCAGGGCTTTCCGCGCCAGCCCTTCAGGAGCTTGCTCTCTGTTTCCCTTTGATGATAAGAAGTTTCAGTCCTACAGCTTTGGTTTTCTTCCCCTCTCCCATTTTTTCTCTTGCCTTCTGTTCTTCCGTTTGTTTATTTTAATTGGAGTTTAGTCTTTTTTTGAACCTATTTCCTGTCTTTGGTATTTTTGTAAGCTGGGCTTAGCAACCTATAATTTTGAATGAAATAGGGGTGCTTCTGTACGGGCACAGATGCTGTTTTGGGGTGGCTTGCCTGTGGTGGCCTGGTGCTCATTTCAAAGCTTGGGTTTGTCACAGCAAATGGGGCTAAAATTTATTCTCTGAAATCGTCCCAGCGGCCACTACCTCAACACTGAACTTTCATTTGATTTACTGCCATGACATTCACCGGATCTTTCTTTCCATACGCTGGCTGTCGATGCCACGAGCAGCAGCAGCGTCTTTCGATAGTGCAGCTCTGTTTCCAGGTGCCGAACACCATGTTGTGCTGAGCTGTGATTTGCAGCTCATCTGGCTGTTTTTTGGGTCAGTTGTTTACTTCTCTTTGCTTTCTTCATGTGTAAGGTGAGCATGATCATAAAACCCAGCTGGTAAATCCTTATACTCAACAGAATTCATGTGCAACATAGGGTGCTTCATCCAGGGTGTCCGTCAGTCGCTTGATCAAGGGAAGCTCTTACTGAAACACAGTGACACGCACACGTGCTTTTATGTAAACACAAACAGTCCCGTGGACTTCTAAGTCTGTATGTGCCTCTGATCGTGAATTAGCAAGTGACTGATTCACGGTTTGTGAGTGCATATACGTAACACAGACTCAGGAAACAAAAGCACCTGCCTATAATCTCTTGGAGTCATGTTCTCTCCCCTGGGCCCATGACATTCATTTTGAAATGTCATTTATGTCACAGCTTCTTGGGTGCAGGATGGCAGTGTGTCTGATCGTCTTTTGGCCTCCTTGATCAATGTTGACCTGATTTTATCCTGAGTGGCTCTGTTTGCCCGTCTTGGAGTGTGGATGCCTGCGAATGTTAAGGAGATGAAATCGTAGTAACATTCAGAAAGTGTAACGAGACGCTGGCTCCCAGCATTCAGTCTCACCCTGCGCCTCCTCCCACAGCGTCCCTGTGTGGATGGGGAAGGGCCCTCTACCCTGGTTCTCAAGCGTTAGGAGGCAAAGCTGCGATGCATGCTGTTCCCCTCTCAGCACTCACCGAGGGCAGGTGCTTGTTTGCAATTACCTGGCTCGCCCGCAGGTGACAGGTGAGGAGACAGCAGGAGCAAACACCAAGCAACACTGAGTTAGTACAAGGCACGGCCAGGATTGCAGTCCTGATGGTCAGCTCCAGACTTTGCTACTCTAAAAAGGGGGCTTTGCTTTTGGAATAATTTTACGTTTGCAGAAAAGCTCCAGATCCAGCAAGCGCGCTCTCTTAACTTGCATTCTCAGTCTCTTTAGACTACAAATCGACTTCATCAGCAGCTCATCCTACCTCTGATGTGTAACTTGGACTTCAGTTAGAGGCTCTGGTGATCTGCATTCAGGATCTCATCAAGATAAGACGCAGAATTTATTCATTCACCCACATAAGGAAAACGATGTTGAATAATGATTGGGTGCTCCCTGGGTGCCTTGCACTGAGTTAGGTACTAGGTTACGGTGGTGAACAATGCAGTTCTGCTGACTGTCCTGAGGGGAAGAGGGCACTACACCCACCCACCCACGCACATGCACACACACTCAGCTGAATAAAATTGTATAAGAAACTGGCATTAAAGAAGTGGCAGCTGACCAAGTCTAGGAGCGCAGGGCAGGGCAGTCAGGACAGGTTTCCTCTAGGCATCTTTGCCAAGGAACGCTGCAGGAATTGAACACGGACAAACCAACAGAGAGGCCACATGGACCGCAAACGGCAAGGACCTGGGGTGGAGCTACGCAAGCCTTTGGATGCCCGTATTTTTCTGAATGGAAATATTTACCATGTGACTTTATGTATTGGACATATGTAACTTGATTTGATTTTTTTTTTTTAACAGGAGCTCATGCTAAGAGTTTGCCTCAAGTCTCAGAGGAGACTTTAGAGTCTTGAACTTTGGGCAACTTTGGAACTGTTAAGACTATGGGGACTCTTGAAAACGGTCTCAACGGATTTTGTATTGTGAGAGCTTCTGGGAACCAGGGGCAGAATGTTATGGTTTAGGTGAAGCTCGTGTGAGACAATCCAAATAGCATTTATTGAGCACTTACTGTGTACTGGGCACTTGCCTACATCTTTCCATGTAATATTTTATCTATTCCTCGGGACAAGCCTGTGAAATAGTAATTTTCACTTGCTATCAATTCGCAAGTGTCTACTGGGCCCCAACCATTGTGCCAAGAGCTGTTCTAAATCTGGATTAGCAAATGAGGACCCACCCCACATGTTTGTGTAAACAAAGCTTTATTAGAACACAACTATGCTTGTGAGTTTACACACTTTCACAACAAGGGGGCGCTGAGTAGTTTCAACAGAGTGTGAGGCCCATTGTTTTCGTCAGCTTTTTGCTGTGGTGACTAAAAGACTCAACAAGAACGATTTTAGGAGGAAAAGTTTATCAAGGGTTCATGGTTTCAGAGGCCTCAGTCTGCAGAAGGCCGGCTCCATTCATTGGGGCTTGAGGTGGGGCTGAACATCATGGTGGAAAGTCTGGCTCTAGGGAGCAGAGAAACTCCATGCCAGATACAAAGTGTGTACCCCAAAGCAGGCCCCCAATGACCCACCTCCTCCAGCCACACTCTGCCAGCCTATAGCTACCAGTTGATCCCATCAGGGTAGCCCTTCAGCCTTCTTGGATTGTCTCACACGATCTTTTAGGTGATACCTTTCACCTAAACCATAACATTCTGCCCCGGCCCCCAGAAGCTCATGACAATCTCACAATACAAAATTCATTGAGACCGTTTTCAAGAGTCCCCATAGTCTTAACAGTTCCAAGGTTGCCCAAAGTTCAAGTCTCCAAAGTCTCCTCTGAGACTCAAGGCAAACTATTAGCATGAGCTCCTGTAAAAAACTCAAATCGTGTTACATATGTCCAATATATAAAGGCACATGGTGTAAATATTTCCATGCAGAAAAATAGGGGCATGCAAAGAAGGGACCAAGAACAAGTCTAAAATCTGGCTGGGCAAACAAGTCCTGCAGTTCCACAGCCGGTGTCCGGAACATGTGCCTCATGTTATTTTCTACAAAAGGCTTGTGTAGCTTTGCCCCCTGTCCTTGCTGGTTGCAGGCCACGTGACCTCCCTGTTGGCTTGTCTGTGCCATGAAGGTCTGCTGCCACCTCGAGCAGTAGCCAAGTCTCCAGGGACCATGGCTGGAGCAGTGTCTGAATGCATGGGTGGCTGAGCACATTGAAAAACCTTCCAAGGTTCCCTTGTGCAAGAATGGTGCCCCACTGGCCTCTTCTCAAAGGAATTTGTACTCCCTTGCACCTGAGATGGATGTGGTCTTGCCAATTCCCAGGATGATGTCCTCAAGCCATCTCCTCTCTCTCTCTCTCTCTCTCTCTCTCTCTCAAGAGAGAGGGACGGTGCGAAAGAGAAAGAGAGAATCAATCTTATCTTGTTTTTCACGAGGCTTTCGTTGCTCTGACACTTCGTTGTGTACTTGGTTCTGGGGTTTGAACCCATGTCGCCCAAGCCAGGCAAGCACCGTAACCGCTGAGCCACCGCTCCAGCCCTGCCATTTTTCTTTTTGCCTCTGGGCAAAGTCTTTAGACTTTCTTTAGTGATGGTAAGTAAGGTCTTTGATAATTGCAACTTCCTTAGCCCCAGTTTTTCAAGTCTAAGTTTTTCAAATCTTTATGCTCCTCGTTAGCACAGTAAATTTGGATAAAAGACACCAGCAACGTCCATGCCACTGCCTGAATACTATGCTGCCTTAGAAATTTCTTTCTGCCAGATTAAGAAGTCCATAGCTTTTAAAATCAGCCTCACCGAACGTCTCAGACAACTCTTTAGCCAGAGCGCAACAGGAATGGCCTCTTGTCCGGTTTCAGATAGAGTCCTGCTTCTCCTCTGAAACCTGTCGGCCCTGTCTCTACTGTGCGGTCCCACAGGCATTCTGGTCTTCTGAGCACCCTCCAGAATCGCCCAATATGCTTCGCTTACAATGATCTAAAGCTTTCCAGCTTCTGTCACTAACCTTTCCAAAATTCCTCTCAGAAATTCCAATCAGCTCCAAAAGCTTCTGGACCACATGATCAGGTAGTCACATCAGCCCCACTCCCAGTACCAATTTCTGTTTTACGCAGCTTTTTCATTGCTGTGACTAAAGGACTCTACAGGAGCAATTTTAGAAGGCAAAGCTTATTTTGAGGGCTCCCGGTTTCATAGGTTGTAGTCCATAGATGGCTGGTTCCATTCCTCGGGGCTCAAGGTGGGGTGAACATCATGGCGGAAGCACGGCTCCAGTGAGCAAAGAGAAACTCCACACCAGATACAAAATATACATCCTACAGGCACAGCCCCAAACGCCCAGCTCCTCTAGCCACACCCTGCCAGCCCAGAGCCACCCATTAATCCCATCAGGGGACCAGCTCACTGACTGAGCTAAGGCTTTCATCACCCAATCATTTCACCTCAGCCTTCCTGGATTGTCTCACATGAGGTTCTGGTGGACACCTTTCATCCAAACCATAACACCCACAACACCTAAACGTGTGCTATCAGCCTTTTGCAGAAAAAGCTTGTCAACCCCTAATCTAGATGGAGGGGACATAAGTGGAAAACTCAGATGAAGATCTCTGCACCATTTGTCAAAATGAGCCCTCTGTTATGTCTGACTCTAATGTGCTAATCAAAACATCAGGAAGAATCGACCCTGAGGGGTGCCTAGTGCCGCATCAGAGACCAGCAGCTGGACTAGGGTGCACCACATTTCCTAGCCTCTTGTGGTTAGGGGTGGCCATGTGACAGTTGTGGCCAATGGAGTTTGAGGGACAGCGGTGTGGGCCTCTTGCAGGCCTGACCCATCGCCGTTTCCTCTGGGTGCTCACGGTTCTTCCTCCTGCACAGGTAGGACCAGGGCAAGCCGGAAGCCTCCTGCTGCAGACGGCAGGACCCTGTCATCCTGGCCTTGAGTGGCAGCATGGAGCTGAGATGGCTCCTTCCTGTCCACATTGCAGACCCACTGGTCTGGAGCCACTCCATACCGCCATGCTGTTGAGAAAGGGTCAGTTGTGTCTGACGCATTTCGTGCTGGTGGGGCAATGGGCGTCATGGGCTGGAGCTTCTCTAGCTTTTGGATGGCTGGTAATCCCAGCCCGACATTCCTGATTGTGGTCTGTCCTCTCTCCTCCAAGGATGAGGACCATTGGCTGGCGGGGTGTGACACCATGTTGACCACGACCCAGACCTCTCTCTGTGGTTCTGCCTTTTTTTGGGCTACCGCCCTCGACACAGTCCGGCCTGGGTCTCTACCACCTCCCCGGAGTTCAGCCTGCAGAGGAGGCTGCTCAGCTTGTTGGTGAGTTTTATTCTTCAGTTCTACTCAAATCCTCTGGCTGGTATGGAGCCACATGGCCACGTTTAGCTAACAGGAGATGAGTACAGGTTTTCACAAGCATGGTTGCCACGTGGTCACCAAAGCCTGTGGGTGTCCTTCACTAAGCATGAGAAAGCCAAATGGGGGCTGTGTAGCTAGCTGTCTTTCATGCACAGGAGCCTGACTCAGACTTACAGTCCACAGTAAATCAAGTCACATAGACCAAAAGAAGCAATTTATAAAAGTACCTTTTCCTTTTTTTCTGAAATAAGACATTTTGTTGAAATTGGAGATATAATATTGATAGCAGTTATCAAAGCATATTATGCATAAGTCTGGGTTGAGTTGATTTTTTTTCTTTTTTTGGTACCAGGGATTGATCCCGGGGTCCTTAACCACTGAGCAACACCCCCAGCCCTTTTTATTTTTTTATTTTGAGATAGGGTCTCCCTAAGTTGTATAGGGCCTTGCTAGGTTGCTGAGGCTGGCTTTGAACTTGAGATCCTCCTGCCTCAGCCCTGCATGTGCCACCGCACAAGGCAAGTGTTGATTCTATCACGAGAACTAAATTGTCATTTCAGTTCACGGTTTGCAGATTTTTATAGAAGAAACAGACTTATGGAGGTTAAATGGTTTTCTTCAGATTTAAACGTGAGGAAGTCAGACTCAGGATCTGAAGGCAGAGTGCTGGGCTCTGCTCATGTCCCACACGCAGTGGAGCTGAGACCCACTCTTTGTCAGGATGAAGGGGGGCACACACCTGGAAGAGGACATAAAACAGTTTACTAATTTCAGAGGGTAACTTCTTAAAACTGATTGGTACTGTAGTAAGATTTTAAAACCCTTTTCAAAAAATCCTAGGTAGGAGTGATTGTAAAAGTTGCAGATTTATCCAGGATAAACAGAAGTCCCTCCTCATCCCTCTGTTGACCTCCCCTTTGTCCCCCGTTACTCATGTCACTTATTTCTTGAGAGCAAGGACAGGCAAACTGCAGCCCACAGACCACACTCAGCTGCTCTCCACCCACCTTCTCTTCTCAGCAGGTGCTCCTGGGACCAGGTCATGACCTCCACAGTGTAGTCTTCTCTGCTTTCACGATCCAAGGCCACAGTCAAGTGGTTGTGCGAGGGCCTGTGTGGCCCATAAAACTGTCCCTTCACCCCAAGTTTATAACCTTTATTTTGGAGCTAATCAATGTCCAAATTTTGTGTCTGTTGTCTCAAACCCTTCCCCATGTTTCTACCTGTCTGAGTATGAATTATGCAACCACACAAACAAATCTATACATGCAAACACACATATATGTATCCATGCATATGCACATATATGCACATTTTAGCTAGATGGGACATGCGATTGGTGTACATAATATATCTTGGAGATTTTTCCATGCTGGGCCCCATAAAGATACTTTGTTATTTTGAGGAAATCACATATTCCATTACGTGAATATACAGTGATTTATTTGGTCACTGCCCGACTCTGTTAATGAACATAAAGCCTGTTTCCAATTTCTGTCAACCTTCTTGAATGAATTCTCATTCTCTTTGAAAACCCAATTGTATGTGTCATTCATTTAATTTGTAAAATTTGAAGTCTTTGCAACAGAGAGGCTAACTTCATTCAATGCTGGAGTTTTTTTTGCACCCAGTGAACGGGACAAAAATATACTGTGTATTTCAGATCTTAATTATGCATTATACACTTAATTAAAATTCACATTGTCAGTAAAAGGTAAGGACTATATTAGATTGTGGTTGTTGGCATCATGATTAATATACATTAAGCTTAAAATCTGTTGTTACATTATGGTAGATTTTCCAGAAAGAAGCATGAAGCTCAAAAACGCATTTTTAAAAAGACAGAAGGAGATATGAACTCAGCGGAAGAAATCCAGTATATTCTAGAGCAGATGATAGCTGTATCTAATTAAAAGTGGAGTCAAAGCCACAGCTTCATTTGCGTGTTGCTCAGAGCAGCAGGTTTCTGTCTTTCTGAGAATCACACTGTGCGAAGTCAGAGGATGAAAGTGCACGTGTTAAACTCTGGGATAAAACTTGTGTGCAATTTTCTGTTTTGCAAAAGGAAGTAGCCAGATTTTACCAATTTGTAGGGTTAGTTTTAGGTGGGAGCTCTGTGCTCAGTTTCTTCTGGAAGGTCACGTTTTTCTTATGCGAGAGTCTCGTTTCCACTTTTTGACCACATTTCCCTCGATTCCTCACTGTGCTGGTCCCTGAGCTCCCCTCCCCCATCCAGGTATTGGCTTTTTGCTTTCTTCTTCCTGTCTCAGTGTTTGGGCACAGAGACTCTTAAAACCTTCACTTCTGAATTGTTAGTGTTCACTTTTTCATTTTGGTGTCTTCCTTCGTCCTGCTGTTCCTTGTCTTCAATGTTTCTGACCTGTTGCTTTATTGTTGATGCCTGGAGGGATTTTGACCTGATTTTCTCTGATCCTCTATTTTTTTAAAGAGAGAGGGACAGTGAGAGAGAAAGAAAGAGAGAATCGATTTTATTTAGTTTTTCATGTGGCTTTCATTGCTGACACTTTGCTGTGTACATGGTGCTGGGGTTTGAACCTGCGAACTTGCGCATGGCAGGCAAGCACCGAATCTGCTGAGCCACTGCTCCAGCCCTGATTGTCTGTTCTTTGAATGGTTTCTGAGGTGCACATGGAACGTCTGAGATAGAAAGTGCTGGTTCTCTCCGTGTATCTCCCCTTCTTTCTTAGTAATTGGAATCCCCCAGTGGTTGCCCAAACACACGTCTCTGGGAACAACATGATGTATCCCAGCATATTTTGTGGCTGGGTATGACCAGGAGACCAGCTTCTGTCTGTAACGAGAAGTGCTCCCTGCCACTTTTGGTGTGGATGGTCCCTGCGCCTGGTTTGCCGGAATGTGGCTGAGTGGTCGGCAGCAGAGCCATGTGCTGGTCGGCAGTGAGAGCCGAGTATTGACCTCCATGTTCCTGATAACCAGTGACACAGTGGGAAACATGAGCGCCTCAGTTCTTGCTGGGAGGTAAAAGCTAACAAATCCCAGAAAAGGTCACTGGGTGCCGGTGGAGAGCAGAGTACAGTGACAGTTCAGACTGTGCTTCCTACAGTGATTGCGTTCCAAAATGTCTTTGTCCTTGGAGGCTGCCCAGGGGAGAAGCAGGGAGGCGTGTGTGTATGTGTGGGCAAGCGTGTACCGCATTCTGAACTGATCATGTGCTTAACTCAAAATGATGGCATTTACCTAGGAGTGACTCAGTTTTCTGCTAATAGGCAGACTGGGAAAGATAAAAAGTTATTAAATGGATTTTCACAAAAACGGAATTTCTTTGCACACTCAAGTTTGAGCTCAGCAACCATCAAAGTGTCCCCTCCACTGCAGGATCCTGTGCTCCAGTTGACGGCGGAAGTTGCAGATTTTGAAGCTCAGCAGCAGCACGCTCAGATTGTGTTTTCTCCTGAAGTTTTCGTTAAGGTGCCGTGGCCGCGTGGTGGTCACGGTGCTTTCATTCCCTCCTGGACACTGAGCTGTCCTACATCTGTCACTTTATTTTTGCAGAGTCAGATGGTCTGTCCTGAATTATTTCCTATTGTCTTCATCTGTGATCTGCACAATAGCCCTGTCTTTATATATTTTCTTCAAAATAGGCTCCCAGTCAATTTTTAGACAGAGTACTTAAATTCTCGTGGTCAACAATAAGAAATGCAGCTGGCCCGGTCACTCTGTTGCTGAACGGGCAAGAGAGAGGGAAAGTGGCTTTCATTTGAGAAATGCCATTTTAAAGTATACCACCTGTTTATTCATCTCTCAATTTTATTTGTTGCTTACAGTGATATGATAAAGGTATTAAAAGACTTTAAAATACAAAGATCATTAATAATGGTTGAGGATTTTTGGTTGAAAGGGATAAAAACTGAATTGAAACAAGCCAAGATAAAGAAAATTCCAGAAGCAGGGCTAGCTTCATTAGATAAAACTGAGGTTAGCAACAGTGTTCCTTGCAACTGGTGTCGTGGGTGCCTCTGCTGCTCCCCAGCGGTTTTCGGGGACCCTTCTTGAGCAGCATTAACACCTGCAGGGGCAGAAGGGCCATGGAAGTCCAGCTCTAGATGTGACTTCAGCAACCTGGACAGTGGGGATCTTCTCTTTCTTGTTTTTTTTTTTGGTCCTGGGAATTGAACACAGAGGCACTTATACCACTAAGCCACATCCCCAGTCCTTTTTAAATTTTTTTTTTTTTTAATTTTGAGACAAGGTCTCGCTAAGTTGCTTAAGGCCTTGCTAAGTTACCGAGACTGGCTTTGAACTTGTGATCCTCCTGCTGCTGGGATTATAGACAGGCGTCACCGTACTGGGCTCTTTCTTTCTTTTCTATTATTATTTTATTATTAAGAGTTGAGTAGTTTTACAATCATAAATGCGTGTAAAGTAACAATATGATATGCATTTAATCGTAAATCATAGTTACCCCCACATTGTCCACACTCCAGTCTCTTGATTCTTCTATATTATTCCCCTAACAAATATAATTGACTATATATATATCTGTATAAGATTGTGAATTTTATAGAATTAAATGATTGTGCACATAATATTTTACTTCTCAGGGAGGTAAAGAGTATGTTACATTGTTGTGTGTCTCCCTAGATCCCTCCTTATCCTCCTGCCCTCTCCCGTTCTCCTGTCTCCCCCTCCCCACTTCCTCCTGCATGTCTATGATTCCCCTAGATTATGTGTCCGGGCTCTTTCTGTTCTTTTTTTTTTAATTAAGAAATTTATTTGTTGAACAATCAAACATGCTTCTAACGAAAAATATAATATATATATATATATATATATATATGTTGGGGATTCCCCCAACATGAGGTCCAGCTGGCTTGTAAAAGAATTGGTGGTAAACAACTCTGACCCAGCTGGCTTGTATCTTCCTTAGTGACGTAATGCCTGACCGCATGACTAAGCTGTTTGGTCACTCATTTGTACAACTGGATAAACGTGTTTGCACTGTACCCCTATTGGCTGTTGTAACGGATAAATAGAGTAGCGACTAGTCAGGTCAAGCAAGCGAGCAAGCAAGCAAGGAAGGAAGGAAGGAAGGAAGGAAGGAAGGAAGGAAGGAAGCAAGCAAGCAAGCAGCCCTGTCCTGAAGCAGTCAGAGAAGAAGAAGCAAGCAGCAGTCAGGAGGAAAGCAGAGAGACGACTGCAAGCTGCCTGAGAGAGTCAGAGAGGCAGCAGCAGCAGAGATGGCGAAGAGATCAGCAGCGGTAGAAGATGCAGGCAGTAGAGTCTCGGCTGCAGAAATAAGGACTCTGGTATGGCAATAGAAACAAGGACTCTAAACTTTAATAGCCTTGACTCAAAGAGAGGGAAGGCGGGAAGCGCCTGGAGGCCGTTAGCCGCGGCAAAGAGAGAAATAAAGTGCTTGGAGAACTTAAGAGCAAATGGGTCTAGTTGAATGCTTT